>JAQQSV010002770.1:0-22112 GCA_028646515.1 Pseudochirops corinnae | reverse complement strand
AAAATTGAGACATTAGCACATGTAGTAGGTAGTTTGGAGCTATGCCCAAAGGACTATAAAACTATACATACCCTTTGATCAAACAAAATCACTACTGGGTCTGTATCCCCAAAGAGATTAAAAAAAAAAAAAGGTAAAGGACCTATATGTGCAAAAATTTTCTTTTTTTGTTTGTTTTCTTTCGCAACATGACTTACATGGAAATGGAAAAAAAACCCAACCAATTCTGTCTATGATCGGCAGGTACACTACCTGGAAAGAACATTGGAGTTAGAAAGTCAGCTAGTAAATAATGGTAATAATCCAGATATGAGAGCCATTTGTACCTTTGTGAAGAGAGTTTCCACATCAAAATGATTTGTGTGTGTGTGTGTGTGTGTGTGTAAGTATTTATGAGAAGATTATTATATATGGAAGTACTTCTGGAAAGATTAATGGACCACCTGTATAGTTTTCATCTAAAAGAAAACACTTAACTATCAGATTATGTGGTATTATTTGATAGATATTTAAAATGTTCAGCTTTTCTGTCTGTGATTGGCTAAAAATGTTACTATAACTTTATGTTTAAAATCGACAGGATTTATTTATTTGGTCTTATCTCTTAGGGCTCAGCTGATCCTCTCAATAGTGCTTTTCACTTGACCTACAACATGGTTCTGAATTTGCTGCGTGTAGAAGAAATTAACCCTGAGTATATGTTGGAAAAATCTTTTTATCAATTTCAGCATTATAGAGCTATTCCAGGAGTAGTAGAGAGTAAGTACAAAATCTACATTGCCTTTTCCTAAAACTAAATTTATATTTCAGACCAAACAGCAAGATAACTAATGTTTGGTTGCATTTACAACTTTCCTTTTTCTAATGTGTTAAGTTTTAGGTTGTTTTTTTTTTTTTTAGACTAAGGTAACTTGATAAAAGAAGCTTTCTATGTAGTTTCATTGCTATATTTTCTAAGAAACACTTTAGTAATATAAGAAATAAAACAAAAAGTTACTCATGAATAATTTGATATATTACAGGATAGTTATTATTATTCTTTCTCCCCTAAAAATAGCATTACAAAAGTAGACCCACAGCATTTGCTTTCAAGGTTACTTTTTAGTCTCAATTTTTTTTGGATCTGGATCCCACGTAGCCAGAATCTGTCAGATACCAAAAAGGAGACAAACCCTGTAGTAATACATTTTTTCATTGTTAACTCAGTAGGTTAATATTGTCTGATAGCAAATGAGGTTCTGAACAAAAAAATAAATAAATGATCTTATTTCCTGCTTTAAAAGGGAGTCATAGAAAGATTAATTCCACCCATTTTTCTGAAGTCTAGAATTAAACAAATATGAAAGTATATAGATGGGCTTAAGTGCATTAAGAATCAGTACAAGAGACGATCCTTATTACCCACTTTCTTCTATGTTAGGAGTTCTTAACCAGTCTCGAGGGTTGTGGACAGATTTCAGTGGAGTCTATACATTTGTGTGGGTTTTTTTTTTTTAACATTTTGATAACTATTTCAATTAATTGGTTTAGTTGTAACCCTATTGCTTTTTAATTTTATCCACTAAAAAAACATTCTGAGCACCAGCCCTGTAGTCAGGAGGACCTGATGTTGTACTGAGAAATGAGCGAGTGAGACCGTTACTCTTTTTAAGTGGAGTTTAATAAGCTGGCGACTGCAAGGGGTGAGCATCACCCAAATCAAGCAGCCCCAACATGCAGTTCCTCAGGGCTTATATAGACAAAAGTCACAAAATAACTGTTACCAGGAGGAAACCACAACTTAGTCAGTTGCTATGCAAGCAGGGAAAATATAGAAGCCAAAAGGTAGCAGTCAGTTCATTGCCTAATATTGTTGCCCAGAGGTCAGTTTGTTGCCCAATTGGGAAGTTCCCAAGTCTATTCCGAAAGCTAACCAAAAAGGCGAGGGGGGGGACGACTATGGGTTCCAGGTGGCAGATTTGGATAGGTTTACTTGGAAGGTTTGTTGCCTAGGTGGGTTTGGTTGGGTTTGAGCAAGTCTCTTATGATGGGGAGAGATAGGGGATGTTTACAAAATGGGCGTAACAACACTGAGTTCAAATCCAGCCTCAGACATTTAACGTGTACTAGCCATGTGACCTTGGGCAACTTGCTTAACCCCAATTGCCCTGCCTTCCCTCCTCCAAAAAGAAAAAAAACATTCTGAGAAAGGATTCATAGATTTGGTGATACAGATAAATTTGAAGGAAAGGAGGTCCATGACAAAAAAGTTTATGAACCCCCGTTCTATATTATTAGGTTTTAGCCATTGGTAAGATATTAGGGAAAATGCAGGAAGGTAAAATAACTGAGAGTTCCAATTGTTTGATTACTCATTTAACTCAGAGTTTCTCCTGAAGTAAACTAATGATTCTTCCATTTTAGTATCTGTTTCTTAAAAAGGGCCAGAATTACTCCTTTTGACATTTTGAAGCCACCAGACACAACTATCCCACAGAGTAAAAAAAAGTCAAATAAGATTGCTTCTAGAGGTCTTTATTTAGAGCAGGCAACCTGGGAGGGAACTTATCATTCCTCATACACACCCATGAAAGCCTGAAATACCAAGGCTGTCCCAGCCATTGGCAAGATCGCTGGAAATTACACTGCATGCCTCACCCAAACAGATACTCTAGGGCAGCGATTCTCAACCTGTGGGTTATGTTCAATTTGTAACAATGAAAATACATCCTGCATATCAGATAGATTCATAACAGTAGCAAAATTACAGTTATGAAGTGGCAGCGAAAATAATTTTATGTCTTAGATGGGTGGAGAATGCCCTTTCTGGAGAAAGAATAAAAGACTTTTCCTTTTTACTGCTAGGACCGAGACTCTATGATTTCTTTGAGGAAGAATTCTTGCCGTCCCACACAGTACCACCACATGAGGAACTGTATTAAAGGGTTGTGGCATTAGGAAGGTTGAGAACCACTGCTCTAGGGAATCGGTTGGGGGGTTCAATAGCTGTAGCCTCTTGTGGAATGTCAGCAGGGCACCATTGCCTCTGACCATTCCCCAAGCGTACCTCTGATGGTTGGGTGGAGGGAGGGAGGGAGGGTTCTTAGGCCCATTTTGCACCTCCACTGGAAAGGAACCGGTGCCTTGGTCCAAATGGCTATTTCCTTTACTATAGCTTCCTTGAGGGCCCCTGCTGTAGGAGAGGGTAAGGGGGCTTGGAGGAAGAGGGAGGTCAGCCTCCAGGGCCCCCCATGGGCTATTCTATGAGAAAATTTATCTGGATAGTATAGGTATCCCCAGGGGAATGCCTGAAAAATTCAAGGCCAGAAATCAGGCAACATCAGGGTTTGAATCCTTTCTTTTCTGGTGGGTAACAATTAACAAAAATGTAGGCTGGATTAATTATATCTATTATAATCAACA
Source organism: Pseudochirops corinnae (assembly GCA_028646515.1). Classification (NCBI taxonomy): domain Eukaryota; kingdom Metazoa; phylum Chordata; class Mammalia; order Diprotodontia; family Pseudocheiridae; genus Pseudochirops; species Pseudochirops corinnae. The sequence continues at coordinate 18,710 of JAQQSV010002770.1, read as the reverse complement.
AAGATTCATTAGTTATAACCGAGATGTAGTGAAAGGGATTGCCGGCCAGCTGGATGCAACCAGTAGAATGGCCTGGGAGAGAATCACATTGCCCTAGACATATTGGCTGAGGAGGAGGGGAGTGGTCTGTAAAACTATCGGAGCCAGTTGCTGCACATATATACCAAATAACACTGCTCCAGATGGTACCATCACCAGGGCCTTACAGGGATTAACAGCACTCTCCAAGGAATTGGCCCAAAACTCAGGCATTAATAACCTGATTACTGGGTGGTTGGAGTCCTGGTTTGGGAAATGGAAAGGTATGGCTGTGTCCATACTCGCCTCCTTTATAATAGCTGCCAGTGTGCTTACTGTGGTAGGATGCCATATAATCCCATGTGTTTGAGGAGTGGTCCAAAGATTAATAGAAACCACTTGGACCAGAACAAGACCTATGCATACAAACCTCCAGCTTGGAGGTCCAGGGGAAGTGAGAATATTAGTGGAGAGGACACAGGAAATAGACCCCAAACTCACAGATGAGGTATATTAGGAATGGTGTGAGGGGTCTTCAGAGGTGGAAAAATAAGAGGAAGGATTTGAGTGGGATGAATGTGAAGCCCCCTCAGGGAATAGCCGTTTGCTTGCATGCTTACATGACCTGTGATTGTTACAAACCATTCCTGGCCCCCTTAGCACATCCTCTTCAAACCGGTTCAAACTGTATAAGTGGGTTTTTTTGAGACACAGAATGTTCTATAAACACCAGGGGGCCCTGAGTCCTGTACCTCCAGCATGCCCAGCCAGTGGGCTGGAGTGGGGGGTTAAGGAGGGGTTGCAGTTAGGGCCTATAAATTCTGCTTTGCTGAAAACGCCCATGCACTTCTCTGAGATCACTGTCTTAGATGGGTGGAGTGTGCCCTTTCTGGAGAAAGAATAAAAGACTTTTCCTTTTTGCTGCTAGGACCGAGACTCTATTTCTTTGAGTAAGAATTCTTGCCGTCCCACACAGTACCACACATAGTGCTAAGTGCTGGGAATACAGATACAAGCAAGCAAGACAGTGCCTTTGTCACATCGTTGATAAAATTTGTAGGTTCATGCCATTTAGAGCCAGGAGGGACCCTGGCCGTCAGGCTCTTTGTATAAATGAGGGCTGACAAGGTGAAGTCATTTGACCATTCACATAAATAGTAAGTAGCAGAACCTAAACTTAAACCAAGCCATTCTGACTCTAAATTCAGTCTCACTTCTATTACATCAAAAACAACAAACCAAGTTGTTTTATCAACCAAAAAGCAAGGTGATAGTTTTTTTGAATAAAACTTTCATATAAATATTAATGAGAATTCAAGTGCTAGATAATGACCCCAGTAAAAAACCAGTTGATGCTCTCTGGGAAAGTTTAAAAAAAGACGTGTTAAATTCGTCTTTTAGCCTACAAAGGCAAAAACTGGCAGGAACTTTTATTAGTGACATAGTAATATTTTATAATGGGTTCCAGGGTGTAGGATTAACAGGTTGATGGACAGTAATGGTGTCAGTAATGTAAAATGTTCAGTAAAACTGTCTTAACAAAGCACCTTCCCAGTGTTAGATTATTAGGTGTTGGAAAGATAGGAAGAATAATATCTCCCACTTTCCAGATGAGGAAATCGAGACTCAGAAGTTAAGTGATTTAATGACTATAGGTTATACAGCTGTTAAGATGGGATATAAACGACTTTTCATGATTTCAAAACTAGTATTCCATTCCATCCTAGAGTCCTTTTTCTGACCCTGTTAGCAAATCAGTAGAGACATCTTTGTTTATGGTAGGGGAAGTGGGGATGGGGAACCTTTTCAAGGTAAATGGGCTAATGCATTCTTAAAGCTTTTTATTTATCTTTTTAATACTTTAGAGACTTTGCCTTGAATGAGGTAATTTCCTCTCTACCCTACCTCCATCCCACTTCACCTCAGCTGACCAAGGGAAAATTATCTTTATCTTTATAACTCATCTTTTCTCCTTGGGAGAGACAAAATGACATTGAGCCAAGGATATGATTCTACCCAGAAGACCAAGGGCTTCTCACTAAAAGTAAGGCAGACCTAGACCAGATGCAACTGCTGCCCATTGTCATGTCCGTAAGGCCCAGGATTGGTGGGATATGGGTTATTCTTTGGGCAGAGTACTTCTTTTCCAAGGGAATAGAGAAGTAGATATTAAAGATGTGGGGTGATGAGAGTATAGATTTGTGTTTAATTTCTGTTCTCCTACTTCTGAAGAATGTAAATTATAAATTGACTTCAGATATAAATAGTAAATTGACTTGCAAGAGGCAGTTCAGTAATCACCTCCACTCTAAAGCACTCACTAATTCCTCCCAAGGTATTACTCCCTTTTTTCAGTCTGCTTGGCATCATACGTACCAGTGTCTTCCCAACCCCCAATGTAAAGTCTATCCCAGGGACTGTTTCATTTATGGTTTTGTATTCCAAGCACTTAGCTTGATACCTTACATGTGATATTTGCCCAAAGTCATTTGTTGAATTGAGTGATTCCCAGTGGAAGAAGTAAAAATGTAGGTGCATCTTACGTGGTTTTTTTGCCCCACATTTTTTCACATAGTACGTATTTTAATTTGCAGAGGTAAAGAAACTAGAAGCACAGTATAATGCAATAGCAATTCCCAATGAAGAAAGTGTAGTCATCTACTACAAAATAAGACAACAGCTTGCCAAGCTGGCTAAAGAGATTGAAGAATATATCCATAAGCCAAAGTACTGTTTGCCATTTTTGCAGCCGGGACGATTGGTAAAGGTAAGTTCTCTTAACTGCTCCACTTTCCAAATTTTCTTTGTAAATAAAGATTATGCCTCATAATCTTAATAATAAAAGACTCCATATCATAAGAGTTTATGGAGAGAATATGAATGATTTTTTGTTCCTGTTTGATAAAGGTGAAAATAGGACCCTTGCCTATTAATTCCCTATACTTTTATTAAGTATAAGTAGAAACACATGCCTTTAATTAAAAAAATAACTTCAATTGGTAATGGTTCTTATATTATATGCTTGTTCTGATGTATTCCTGCCTCTTCCTTTTCCAGAGAGCGGTACTTTATAATAAAAAAGGGAGGAGGGAGAGTGAAATTCAGCAAAACTATTCTACATATCAAAAAAGTCTGATTTTATATGCAAGATTGCACAACCTAGTCCTCCACCTCAGCAGAGAAGTAGGGTGCAGAATGTCTTCTCATACTTCTTTGTTGAGACCAGACTTTGTTATAATTTCATAGCATTCCATTTCAATTAATTGTTACTGTTTTTCTTCCTTATTTACATTAACAGTTATTGTGTGTATTGTTTTCCTTGTTCTGTAGACTTAAGTTTGCCTCCTTTCGTGTGAGTCTTTCCTTGCATTTCTGTATTTGTCGTATTCACCCATCATCGTATTCATCATTCTTACAGTATGGTAATAGTTCATTACCTTCAGTAAACTGCAGTTTATTTAGCCATATTCTGCATCAGTGGAATCCACATTGTTTCCAGTCTTTTGCTCTTATAAAAAGTGCTACTATAAATATATACTTTTCCTCTCTTCTTCCCACCTCCACCCCCCAACCATGTACTCTACTACTCTGGGACTCTGACCTCCTCACTCCTCTTTGAACAGGGTAATCCATTTTCACTGGATTCCCCCATTCATGGAATTCTCTACCTCCTCATCTCTGCCTTATGGTTTCCCTGGCTTCTTTCAAGTCCCAGCTAGAATCCCACCCATACAGTCAGCCTTTCCCAATCCATCTTGATTCCACTGTGCTGCCCTTCTGTCAGTTATTTCCAGTTTATCTGTATAGCTTGTTTGTACATTGTTGTTTGCATGTTGTCTCTTCCATTTAGACTCTGTTGAGCTCCTCAAGAGGAGGGATTGTCTTTTACTTTTCTTTGTATTCCCTTCTTTTATCACTATGCCTAGAGTAAAATAGGTGCTTACAAGACATTTGTTGATAGACTGTATAATAGCACCTACCTCACAGGATTATTATATCAAAAGAGATAAACCATATATATAAAGAAGTTTTTAAACATTAAAGTCCTATATAAATGTAAGCAAATTATTATTAGACAAACTATTCATAAATATTGAGAAAGCATTTTGCCAAACTTTTTTGAGGCAAATACAGACTTAATAGCTAACTTGTTGAAAGATAAAGGACTATAGAGTAATATCAGTAATTAATTCCAAGTAAAAAATTTAAATAAGCTTCTGAAGAAAATATACAAATTTATCTAAAAGATTATTCACTGTGATCAAGTTGGATTTTTACCAGTGATGCAAGTATCATTAGTTCCCCATTAGGAAAACAACATAATTATATATTTAAAAATTCACATAATTATGTATTGAAAATTTAAAAATAAAAAATTCACAAACACATGATTTTATCAATATACATAGGAAAAACATTGACAAATCACAGCATTCATTTATGCTAAAAAAAGGAAAAAACTTAGAGACATAGAAGGGTCATTTATTTAATATTATAAAAAGCATCTATCTAATCTCAAAGTTTATATTTCATGGGCAAACAGTTTTCTCAGTAAATATAGGTGTTAAGCAAGGATGCCCTTTCCCTATAGTTTTTTGATACATTCTAGGAATGCAAACAGTAGCATTAAGGCAAGAGAAAGAAATTAAAGCCATAAAAGTAAACAGAGGAGATAAAACTGTCCCTATTTCTATATAATATGATTAGGGTATTAATAAAGATACCAATTGAGACAATGCCTTTAACAAAGGTGCAAGCTACGAAATAAACTTACTATATTTGGTATCAGATTTGATAGCATTTTCATGTAATGGCAAGATCCATCAGGCAATGACAGAGAAGTCTCATTCAAGAAAATTATAAAATGTATAAATATTCAGTAGTCCAGTCTATCAAGGCACAATTGATTGTATATGTTTAGTTATAAAATGCTGCTTAAAGAAATAAGGTATTGCAGTGGATAGAGCACCAGCCCTGGAGTCAGGAGGACCTGAGTTCAAATTCAGCCTCAGATACTCTGCACTTAGTAACTGTGTGACCCTGGGCAAGTCACTTAACCCCAGTTGCACATGTTGCCCCGGCCTCCCCAATCCCCCCCCAAAATAGATAAAGAATTGTTTAAATAAATAACTGAAGGAATATTCAGTGTCATGTCTGTGCTATGACAATTTAATAAAAAAGTAACATTACTGAAGTTAATATACCTATTTAAATTTGAAAGCATAAATTACTTAGAAAAAAACTAGCTTAATTTAATAGCAACTGTTGAGAAAACTGGAAAGCAGTCTGACAGAATTAAGAATTAAACCAGTGGGAGTGTCTTCCATCTGCCCAAGGAGTCTACCACTTTTTGCTGCAGCCTCATAGCTACCCTCCTGAGGTGGGCTAACACCCTGAGCCTTCCATCTCCTTCCCAGCACTGCCTATCCCCTAACAAAAGACTGCTAAATGCCAGGCCTGGCACCTTACATTTCCCCAAAGCAGCTACTTCCATCTGTACTAGCACAAGGCATCTTTCACCTCCTTCAGCCCTCTTAATCTACCACCTGAGATAGAGACCCCTCTAGTTCAGTGAACAACACCCCTTCCTTTAACTTGAGGCCTTCCTTCCCCTACTATAGCACTCTTCACTCAATGATGAACCTTCTCATAGCTTCAGATCCTAGTGACCCTGAATTCCTTTTAGATCATCATCCCAACCCTACTGCACTCCCTTCACCACCCGATTCCTCATTCCCACCTCAATCCTCAATCCTCCCACCCTAAAGTTTCATCTAGAGTCCATCCAGTCCTTCTACTGTGCTCTCTGAAATGCCCCTTCCATAGGCAACAAACGTCCGTTCATCTTAAATCAGTTCCTCTCCCACTCCTTCCATCTCCTAGTTCATACTGAAACCTGGCTTCCCCCTACTGACATAACCTCCCTAGCCATCTTTTCCAGTACTGGCTGCACCTTTACTCATTCTCTGACTCACTGATCGAGGTGGAGGCATTGAAATACTCCTCTCTCTCCATTGTCCCTTCTCAGTTCTCTCCCTCCTTCACTCAGTAACCTCTCTTCCTTTAAGGTTCATGCTACATATCTATCAATCAATATCCTGGTAGCTATTGTCTATAGACACCTACACCCATCCCCAGTCATTCTTTTTCCTTTCTCAGTGAGTTTGATTCCTAACTTAAAATTTTTCTCTGCCCTCATACCAGGGAACTTCATCACACATATTGATTCTCCCTCAAATACCTGAATGGCTCATGTCCTCACCTCACCTTCCATGAGCTATTCCTGCATCCCACCTCAGCCATAGTCAGAAATGGTCATATCCTCAATCTTGCCATCACTCAAAAATGTACCACTTCCATGTAAAAAAATTGTGAAATCCCCTTGTCCAATCATAATCTATTGGCTTTTCACCTCTGCCTTCCCTTTCATAACCCTACTCTTCATCCTCACTATGACCTTCAAATCCTTGACCTTTCAATTATCTCCCCGGCCATCTCACTGGCATTAGCTACTCTCTCTTCTTCCCCCCATCTTGACTCCTTGGTGAACCACTCTGCACTGTCCTTCTCTCTTGAATCCCTTATCCCTTTATATCACTGATTACATCCAGCCAAGCTTCAGCTTTGGATCACTCCCACCATTTTGCTACCTTTGTGTCTACACACATGCCACTGAACAAAGGTGGAGAAAAATCACACAACTATTCTGACAGGGTCCACTTCAGATTTGTTATGTAATTTTAGCTGTGCCCTCACTGCTGTTAGACAATCCTAGTATTCCTCTCTTATCAATTCACTTTCCTTCTCTTCGCATCAGCTCTTCCAGACCTTTTCATCCCCCCTCAAATCTTATATGACTCCCCCTACTCTCACAGAACTTTGCCTTATATTGTACAGAAAAAATTGAGGTCATTCACCACAAACTCCTTTCTTCCTCATCTCACATCACTAAAGTGCCTTCTGCCACTCTCTTCTCCTTCACTGCTTTCATATGATTAAGTGACCTTATTCCTTACCCAGGCTAAGCCCTCTATTTTTTCAAGTGATCCAATTCTGTTCCATCTTCTCCAACAGATGTCCCCTCTGTCATCCCCACTCTTTCACTTACTTTTCAATCTCTCCCTCAATATTGGCTCTCTCAAAAAATACAGGATTAAAAAATGGAGCTTAGTAGACAAGGAGGAATCAGAAATATTTTACTTTAATACTTAGATGTTTAGTAAATTTCTAAATAGAAGTTACCCAGGAAAGAATTTCCCATTAGATAAGAATCACTGGAAAATATCTGACAAAGGTTTTTATCAAACTGTTTCCACAAGTTCACATGATATATGATCTGAATATTAAAGATTATATTATTTAAAAATTAGAATAAAAGAAAATAAGATGCCTTTCATTAACTGTTGTTAGGGACTGAATTCTTAACCAGAAAAGAGAGAAAAAACAATTTTACATGAAATTGGAAGATTTTTGTAGGAACAAAATTGATTCAAGTAGAATAAAAAGGAAAATGTGTCAAAGGGGGCAGGGCAAGCCTTTTTTTTTAATCAGCTACTTGTACATGTTTGAAATTCAAGATATATAGACAACTAAAATATACTAAAGTGTACTAAAGGTAATAGAGTTGGGTAAGCTTTTATAAAAGTTATTCTTACAAACTATCTTTCTTTCTTCTCAGGTGAAGAATGAAGGGGATGATTTTGGTTGGGGAGTAGTGGTGAATTTCTCCAAGAAATCAAATGTTAAGGTAAAATGATTACCTTTGATTAGGAAAATAGTGTATAAGTAACTAATCAGATATTTCAGGCATGAGATTCTCATGGTCTCAGTTTTTAAAATCTGATCAGTAACCAGTATTTTTAGAAGAAATATATTGTTGAGAATTTTAACGTAAGGGATTTATTTTTTACCTTATTGAATTTTGTGCCCATATAAACTTTGTCGTCTTGCCAAAATTCGTGAATTTTGGTGAAATTTTTTATTTCTATTAAATAACTTTTTTTCTTTAAATATGTAGAATATTTTAATGATTTTCACCAGAAATGGAATCATTGGGAGGCCTAAATTCTTTTTCAGTCCTCTGATACTGTAGTTGTCAGTACATTGATCAGAATTTCTCTTATACCTAGAGCTGGTTACTTATAATTAGAATTTGAAACAGGTATTTGACCTGGCAACATTTGAATAGAATTTGAAATATTAAAGCAGTTTGTATTAGATAAGGAATTAATATCACATTTTCAGTTGCCTCTTCATTCATCATTGATGTCATTTTACCATGCTTCTAAGAGCATATGAAATAGCTAACATTTTTCTAGTTTAAAAAAATAAGACCTTTAAGTAAATAATAATACCTTATATTTACATGATGCTTGATTGTTTTAAAAATTATTTTATATACATTATTAATAGTAATACCATCATTTAAGAAGTTATTTAAGATTTACAAAGTGCAAATACTTTACCACCTTTTGATGCATTGTTTCATTTGATCCTTATAGCAATCTTGCTGCTAATGGTCAACATGTGAGATGGTCAGGATAAATGTAATTCCTCTTCTCACATTTATTCTCTTCTGAATTTTTCCTTATTTTTATTGACATCTTTTGTTATGTCAGTTTTATTTCCAAATACCTCGCCTCCCCAGCAAACCATTCTTTGTAATAAAGACTTAAAAAGAGAGAAAGGAAAAATATTCAACCAATCAACACAGTTTATGTGTTTATGACAGTTTATGCAGTGTTCCACTCCAGTAGTATTCCATCTCTGTTTTTAAAAAAGAGGGGGTAGGGAGGTGTACTTTTTCCAACTCTTTTTTTTCCATCGTCAGTAGCAGTTACTAGAATAACAAAGTATTGATTCCTTTTTTTCTTCTATTTCCTTCTTTCGTTATATGTATTATATTCTTGGTACTTATATTTGTCATTTCTCAGAGATTAGTCATATGAATGTATATATGAATGTAGTGGATTGTTCTCCTGTTCCCGGAACCACTCAGTGGTCATCTATTTTATGCTGGTTGCCTGTTTTCCTGCTTCCTCTCTATGTTAACTCTTTTCCATCTTTTTGTCCTCTTTGACAATTTGCCAGATGTGAAGTGAAAACTTGGTTATTTTGATTTGTATTTTTCTTAGTGATTTGTAGCTGTTTGTACTATTATTATTTATTAGTAGTTTGCATTTATTCCTTTAAGAATATTTTATATCCCTTAACCTATTCATGAATGGCTCTTGGTCTTTTATCTATGCTAACTTCCTGTATATCTCGACTATATGGCCCTAATCGAAGATAGTTCATAAACATATCTTTCCTAGTAAATGGTATTCCGTCTTATCACATTTTTATTAATTCTGTTCATGCAAAAGCTTTTCAGTTTTATGTAATCATTATTATCTATTTTATCTTTTTTGATTGCCTCTGACTCTTGTTTGTGTTAAGAATACTCCCCTAATCATAACTGTGTGCATTACCTAATTTCATTCTTTTCTGTTTTTCAACATTGTGGTCTGTCTATCAGTTTGCCTCTCCGTCTTGAACTTATTATAGCATCTATTATATGATGTTAGCGTAAATCTAATTTCTGCCAAAATATTTTATAGTTTTCCCAGTAGTTTTGTCTTACAGAGAAAATTCTTCCCCAAGTAATTTATGTCCTCACATTTAGTACATCTCCTCTTTACAGAAAACAAAAACAGGGAGATAGCCAAAAGTTATACAGCTGGCTGGTAGCAGACCCAGAAATATTGATTGCTTTTCCATTGCTCTTTCCTCATCACTATACTTTTCCACACAGAAAATTGTTGCATTATCTTTTCCCCTTTAGAAAATTCAAGCTCTGTTGAAATAATAGCAGTATATGTACAATCTATCTTCACTCACTATTACCTTAGGTCCTTCTAGGACATAAACTTTTCAGTAAACAAATTACTGGAATTTGCTACTAACTGTCATCTGTAGGTTTATTTGAAATAGTAGTTTTTATTTCTATGACAACAGCTAAATTATTTTGCGCACAGTAGAAAATTGTGACATCTAATGTCTTCTACAGTTATGGACAAGATAGCTTACATCCATCTGTTTATTCCTTAATTTATCCACACATAATAGACAATTTTGCTAAAAAGGACTATTAATTCTTATTTTTGAAGGGAGGTATGATACAGGTTCATCAGTTTTGTACCAGAGATGAGATGTAGCTAGTATTCTTTTATTTACAGATACCTTATGGAAATATTTTAACGTAATTTTGCCTTTAGTGCTTAGGAAGCAAAATAATACAGGTATAAACAGAGGGTTTGGGTTTGGTTTTATTTTATTTTTATTGGTAAGCTCATTTTTTTCTTATGAAGTTTGGCGATAATTATCTCTCACAGATTTTTTGTTGATTTTAGAAACTAGTTTAAAATCTTAATACAAAGATTTTGTGGTAATAGGATTTTTCATAATGCAATGTTGGGGTATATAGACTTGCTAAATGAGCATAAATTAGCATTGTTATAGAATAAAGCTATTCTAGTTTATGGGGGATAGGCTTTTAATTCATGGTGCTTATTTAATTTAGAAGCAATACTTAAACTTAAAACTTATCCATAATCTCTTCTCTGTCGTGTTCAGTAAACAGTATTGTTTAATGAAGTGTACATTTCATTTATGGAAAGTTAAGTACTGATTCATGAAAATACGTGGTTTTCCAAATTATGTACCAGAATTGCAAAAGGATACACTTCATAATTTTAATGCCTGTGGAGATATACTGGGGAGCCTATATGTTATACACTACCAGAGTGCAGTTTTTAGCAAGCACTTCCTGTTGAGAGGGCCAGCCATCCACACCAGCTGCCACTTGCCAGGCAAGCAGACCAGCCTGGCTGAAGAAAAAAGAACCCTGAGAGAGACCCAGGAAGCAGTATAATGTCAGGAAAGTCAACCTGCCACCCCCGTCCCATCACCTCTTCTTGGACCCTAGCAGTGGAGCCTTGGGAATAACTGACTTCGAGAGCACTGGCTCTGCAGCCCTCATTTAGGGAGGCAGTCACCACGGAGAACCCTCACTGATAGCAACTGCTAACTGTCATCATCAGACAGATCCACCCAAGAACCCTGAGAGAGGCAGAATACCAGACTGCCAGTGCTGCTTCCCTCTCCACAGCCACAATCAAGGGAAGCAATTACTATGGTAATGCAACCTGATCAGTAGTTCTGGGTGTGCTGAAGCCACAGCCACTGAAGACTAACCTGGTCCTCAGCACTAGCAGTTGTTTTGTTGTCAGAAATGGTTATGATTTTATCAGTATAAATGACATTAAAGAAGATGTATTACCATCTGCTTTACCACTGCATTTTAAGAACAATGGGACCTTTCCATTGAACTTGCAGCTGAAACTTCTGTGTATTTTATCTCCTCCATTACATTGTGAGCTTCTTGAGAGCAGGGGATGTCTTGCTTTTCTCTTAGGTTAATGCTTTGCACATAGCAAATGCTTATATATCCATCATGTTTCTATATTTTTATTTTCATTTGTTATTTAATGCAACTATGTTTTACTGGATGTTACTCATGGATTCTCAGTCTGTAAACTCAGGACAAATTTTGGCAGGTCCTACCAAGATATAAAGACACAGAGTAGGGACTTGGCGATAGACTGTATCTGTTATCAAAGGATCGTTCTTTCTCTCAGTTTGGAGAAATATATAATCAGAATTTTGGTGGCCAGGTCCAACTGATGAATTATTTTGAGCCAGAATAACTCATGGGGATCATCTATTCTAAGACAAAGGGAGGCCTTTCTGCATCTAGAGGGCGCTCTCACATTAATTACATCAGTTTTTTTGGAAATATTGAAATGTTTATTAGCAAAAGAGTTTTAAGTGCATGCTAAGAAACTCTTAGACTATCTAGCAGTTGTTTTACTACATAACGATTTCATTTTCAGGTGGCTTTCATCTGCTTCTAATAGATATTTGTATTTTATAAGCTTAAGTTCTAGCAAACTACTGTAAATAATACCTTGTGTACAATCATCATGAGATCACTTTAAATTTTTGGTTGTTATTACCACAAGAAGATATCTTCTTTTTGACATGGAACAGTAATTATTTGTTGTTCCTTTTGTTTTGGTTTGATAAATGCTATTTTGGGGAAGAAAAATGAAATGTTTGCTATAAAGGACCAAGTGAAACATGTGCATATTTATTAGTTGAATAAAAAAATTAGCATTTTCTTTCATTCCACTGAAGATCAAACCCACGTTTTAGTGTTTACTGTATTTGCTGAATCTTTTAAGGGAAAAACAAGCTTTTCCTTAGGAAAGATAACTTAAGAAACTTGCATTTATTATTGGTTTTTTTGCATAAAGACTTATCTTAAGCATTTATAGATGGTCTTCAAATAGTATTCTTTATTAGCACCAACATTTTTAAAGTCTCACAACTCTTTTCATTATTATTAGTTCAATTGTATCTTTTTATAGCATTTGAAAATAATTTAAAACCCAGTGAAAAGCTCACTTTATTCATAAATATTTGCCTCTTTCAAGTAAGATACTTTTCTCTAGCACTTGATTAATAGCAATATTTGCAGAAAACTAATCATTTAAAAACTTGTACATGAACAAAATCATTTTTTATGTTTCAGTAACTGGATCTTTAAAAATCTATTTATGGAACTATTTGCTGCTTTTTGTTTTATTCCAGAATAGAAATGGAAAATTTGTTATATCCTTAAACTTAGAATGCTTCAAGTGTGGTTATATCTGAAGTGTTATGAGCTAAATTATATGTCACATACTTTACAAAATTCACCAGGAATTTGTCAGTTTTAACTCACTACTTCTTCCAGAGAAATGATATGTGGCTCCTTATTTATTATATGTGGCCCTTTATTATATGTTCAGTTTAAAAGAGCCACCTGCCTACCTATATGGTTAAGGTAGAGCACTGTTAGAGAATTATAATTTAATGTAATCATCAAGAGAGGAATTTGATTGTACCATCCATCTGGGTAGCTGGCTAGAGCAGAAATATATTTCTGATATTAATCTTATGAGAAGACATAGGTGTCCTGTGATTGTTAAACTACTTCTATTACATCAGTCATTTTTAAGTCATTTTTTTTTACATCCGATTCATTAACATATCTCTCTCTCCCTCCATCTTCTCTCTAGCCCAATTCTGGTGAATTAGATCCTTTATATGTCGTAGAAGTACTTTTACATTGTAGCAAAGAGAGCTTGAAAAATTCTGCCACCGAGGCTGCTAAACCAGCAAAACCTGGTGAGAAAGGAGAGATGCAGGTTTGTTTCTTATTTTATTTTTTTAACTTAGTATGTAAGTACTAATTTACTTGTACTGTTGGCTCTGTAGAGTGTACTAAAATGATTTTATAATTAAAAAGTGAGGTTCTCAGTTGGTAAGAACATTATTTTTGACATTTTACGGATTTATATGTAAAGGGGTTTATATAATATTGCTATCATGCTTCATAAAGCTTCCATTTTCTTTGGTATTTGTCAGATAGAGTGGTTTAATGTTAATGGAAATAGCAAAAAGTGACTTGTATTTTATTATATTAATATGCATGTACACTGATTTTTTTTTTTTACCACTGCTTTACAATTCATAATTTATCATTTTCAGCCCTGGAAGGGTCTTTAGAAATCATCTATTTCAATCCTCTTATAGATGAAGAACTAGGCTTAGAAGTTATGACTTGCTGAAAGTTACGCAGATATTTAATTGGTCAAACTATCAGACTGGTATTCTGATTCCAAATAGAATTTAATTGCCAGTTTATTGTGATGAGAGTTTGGGGTTTTGAAACATTTTGTTTTAGCCAGCTCCACCTGAGTTGTTGGGGGTGGGAGGTTTGTTCTTGTGAAAATGGCATTTTAGAAAAGTAGAAAAATCATTCATAAAAATAAATTCTCAACTAAAACATTTATTAGAAGCTATTTAACTTGTAATATGGTTTATATTGAATACTCACCTCAGTCTACTATCTTCAAACAATTCAAACTTCATTTATTATTTCTGTCATTGTTGGATACTTTCTTTACCAGTGCAGATCATAACCTCTTTGCTGCTTAATAGAGTGTCTTTTGAGAAGTTCTGTGGACTAAAATATTAATCACCATCATAATGAATACTAACCTCTTTTAATTTAGTTAGACTGGTCATCAGGTAGCAGATACTCGGTCCATTGCCAAGTCCTTTTACATGGAAACTCATCAGCCATAAGTTGTAAACATTGGATTGACTTCTTGCTGCCACTTGACATTTCTAGAATTTACACACATTTTAATGAAGGGTCAGAATTGGTGTCAGAATACCTGAGTTAAATCCTGACTTTGCCACATCCTACCTGTATGAACGTAGGCAAGTCATAACCTCTTGGATCCTCAGGTTCCTCAGATATAAAATGAGGGATTGGAGTAGATGATTCCTAGAGATTTTTTTCTGAAAGGCCTCCATTGATGGAAAACTCACTTCATCCTAAAACAGTGAGTTTTACTTTGGTACAACTTTAATAGTTTTTTTTAATTGGCTTATGTTAAACCTAAATCTAAAACTTCTTCCCATTTCTTTCAGTTTTGTCATCAGTACCAAGCTAAAAAAGCCTAATTCTTACTCTTTTGCAAGATAGTCCTTCATATTCTTGTAGATACCTATTATTTCCACCCCAAGGGAGTTAATGGCATTTTAAAAGGTAAAGGTGATTGTTCAACATCAAAATGATAATCCCTGGTGGTCATTTTATGCTGTTCTAAAATCTCATCCTTTTCTTTTCTCTTTTCCTAAATCCTACAACCAAGAGAAATTTTGCTCAAGTGTCATTTCATGGGACCACTCCAGTTAATAGAACTTTATACTACTTTATTGCTACTAAGCATAAAAAAATTAAACTCTGAAAGTTTATAAAACCATATTTGTTCGTGGAAACTACTCAAAAATTTGTTGATAATGAATCCTTGAATATAAGGACTGTATCTGTTTTACTTATTTATATAGGCAATATTAATTCACTTAATAGATGATGTATGGCAATCCAGAAAATATTATTCCATTTTTCTTTGTAGCTCTGTGCCTTGAATATGGGTTCCAGGTACATGGTGAAATTCACAGCCCTAGAAAACTCTTTAGGGAAATTACTAGAAATCCTCTCCAGACCCTTTGCAGACGTAGGACAAGAGTCATACTTGCTTTGTTTACTGGGGGAATAACATAGGGTGGAGATTTTAGGAGCCCTCCTTCCTTCTAAAACGGGCCTCTGAAGTCAACGTTTTGGCGTCCTTAGCTTATAGTAAGAGGAAGAAAGATCAGGAATATTGCTTTCTTGAAATAGAAAAACATCTTTAGAGGGGAGACTTTTATTGCAGTCACCAGCTTGAATGAGAGGTTGTGGACAAAAGATGTCGAGTAGATTGGCTCTTACTGCTGTGCTTTCATCTCTGTCACTTATTTGCAACAGTTGAATCAGAAATTACCCACAAAACTTTGGATTCTAAATTTTCAGTCATCAGCCTTTCTTTACCTCTAATCATTCCATAATCATTCCAAACACAAAAGAGTAGTAATTTTCTAAATTGTATGCATATATTAGTCTCTTGAAAGGATTTATTACTTCAAAGTTCCTAATGATGTCGGGAAGTATAGAAGAAACATTCTGGCATCTAAAGGAGTATTCCGTTACTTTTTCCTCTTTTGAGGGCACTAATAAAGGTTACTTATCATTCAGCTTAATCAGCCCTAAAAAAATGAATCATTAAAATTAATCAAGTCCAAATAAAACATAATGACTTTAGAATAAGGAAAAATCTATTAATCTAAGTCCCTTAGATTTAAATAGTCGTGTCTGCTATACTGTCAGTTTTATTAGATTGGGCTGAAAAGTTACTTTTCCGAACTGAAGTCTTGTTCTTTTAGATTGTAGCTTTTAGACAAAACTAATTATTGTAGCACCTAGATTATATTTGTTCATCTTTCTAAAAATTTCATTACTGAAATATACTTTTATTCTCTTCCTGTTTGAGAAATCCCACTCAAGTTTTATTCCTCATCTATCCAGTCATCAGTATCTGTGCCCTCCCACCTCCATCTGTATTTCATAATTCACAGATATGGCCATCTTAGAGTGTGTCCAATGGACAGCCTTCTCTAAACTACCTACTTGTTGGGGTGACCTTCGTGTCAGACCCTTTTTTGTAAGACATAAGGTGACAGAAGGGAAGAAACCTTGTCTGTAGCTACTTTAGGGACTTGGCTCTTGGCTCCTAGCTCCTAGGCCATCTCCATATCCTCAGTCTCTGGGCTGCTGGAAGCAAATCATTCTTGGGCACATAGGCGTGACCTAGGTATTTGTACTCTTCAGGACTCCTCTAAGACGGACAATCACCTGTATTTCTTACATTTAACCTGTACCATGTGGAGCCAATGTTAGGTTGTCACTATCTGGAAACTTTCAGTGGAAATACTTCACTCTTGGCTAAAACCCTCCCCACCTGCTGGCCTGCTTTAGCTACCATTAGATCCTGCTTTTTGCCAGGACTCCACTTGAGTGGCATCAGATGTTAGTTGTGGGCCTCCCCACCTAATACAGATATGAGCAGATCAGCTGGTGAAGTTTTAAAAGAATATGGGGATAACCTGTATGACTGTTTTATGAGTAGGCTTGTCCTCAAAATTAGGCATTTCAGGGATTATGGAAAGAAGCATTATGTCTGCCATCTCTTAGTCATGTGTGATTCCTTGTGTATTGCTGTTGCTATTTAGACACTCGTTTTGTCTTTCTCTTTGTATATACCTTTTAAATTTGATTATAAATTCCTTTAAATGCAAGGAGTATGAATGAAAAGTCTTTTTATTCTTCATAGCTGCTGTCATAGTTCATAGAACCATGGATTTAAAGGTAGAAAAGACATGAAAAACCATCTAGTTTAACCATTTCTTTTTGTAGTTTAAGATAGAAGATTCTCAGAAAGTAATTATGGTTTGCTTAATTTATCACATCTTTATTGCACTGCAATATTGACTTTCTTTGGGAATCCCATTAAGTCTAAGAAATGGGACAGTTCTACCGTGGGTTATTCTGATAATCATTTCATAAAACCATGTTCTATTAGGTTGTTCCAGTCCTGGTGCACCTTCTGTCCGCTATCAGCAGTGTTCGGCTTTATATTCCCAGAGATCTGAGGCCAGTTGACAACCGACAGAGCATGCTAAAATCAATACAGGTACACATTTTATTGTAATCAGCTAATTTTTATAATGCCATGAATTTCATGATAGAAATTTATGTGGTACCTTTTTAAGAAATTGATTACTTTCTTTAAAACACTTTAATTAATATTGTTCAGGGAAATTACTACCAATAACAATAATCCTTTGAAATAAAATTGCTATAAACTAACAGGAGCAGAACCGATAATTGGCCACTCTTTAAAGCTACTAGCAGTTTGGAATATAAAGGTTTCTCAAAGGAAAATTATGGTGTGTTTGCTCATCTTCACTAATACAGGGAAAGGTATTCCTCTTTTCTAACTGTTAAAATATGATTGGTAATAACAGATCTTCAGAATTTTCTGGGTTTTTTTTTTTATGTTCCAAGTGCTTATGTAAAATTATTTTGTTTTCCTTGGGAAATACTGTGACTGTTACAGCATTAATCATGGTAATTTAGTAAATAATTTATCTATAATTTCATCACCTGACAAACATTTGTCAAGTACCTACTGTATACAGAACCCTGGGTATTATCGTAGGGGACGTACAAAGTTTAAGTGGCATAGTGGATAGAGTGCCAGGCCTGGAGTCAGGAATCTTTCTCAGTTCAAATCTGGCCTCAGACACTTATCTTGGTGACTCTGGGTGAGTCATTTAATCCTGTTTGCCTCAGTTTCCTCATCTGTAACATGAACTGGAGAAGGAAATGGCAAATGGTATCAACAGCTGAAAATAACTGAATGAAAACAACCCTATCTGTATTGAGCTTAGTCTAGTAACTTTATAGCCAGCTGTGAGACCTTGTGTAAATCATTTTACCTCTCCATGTTTGTTTGTTTTTTTCTCCTGTAAAATAAGATAGTCAGAGTAGATGAGGTTAAAGTCTCTTTTAGGACTAAATAATATCTTCTCCCCTGCTTTTTAAAAATCAGTACAATGTTTCCCTCATGTTAGGTTTGTGGGATGTCACATGTTCTCTGTAATTTTTCAGATCACCTATTAAGGCTTAGCCATCATATTTGCCAGAGCTTTTAGAACCCTTGGTGGTTGTTTTTATATTTTAATTTCCTTATCCCTGAAATGCCCTTTTACTCTTCTCTGCCTAGCCAACCCTTTTCTATGAAACTTACCCAGATTTTAGTCCATTACAATTTGCCACCTTTTGAACTCAACTTTCTTCGTCTATACCACTCATTTAATAGTCAGTACCTCCTACTTTTCACTTTGATTTACCCCCTTGTATATACAGTCAATCTTCAACTTTCATGAGAGTAACATTCCTAGAAAATGGTACAGAAGTAAAAAATGCAAATGTTGTGACATTGAACCTATGAGAAATGGCAGGTTATGTTCCCACAACTGCCAAAAACTGTAATCTTTCTCTAGAGAGTGCTGAAAATATTATTTTCTGCGTTCAGTTCTTTATAACAAAACATTAATTCTGATAAATCTGTACTTTTCCTAACTCAGTAATC
>JAQQSV010002769.1:0-22179 GCA_028646515.1 Pseudochirops corinnae | reverse complement strand
TGTGGTAGGGAGATCCATCCTGCCCTACCGGAAAGTCAAAGGGGTGATGGGGGAGGACACAAGAGAGAATAGATTGGGGGAGGGGTTATACAATGGGATGGCTGTTTTGGGGTGGTGGGTAGGGGAAAGATGGGGAGAAAATTTGTAACTCGAAAACTCATGGAAATGAATGATGTAAACTAAAATAAATAAAAGTTTAAAAAAAGGAAAGAAAAAAGAAAAATAAATAAATAATTTTTAAAAGAAATAAATGCAAGGGTATTTGGAGGATGATACATTAAAACCTGGAAAAGGAGTCTTGTGCCAGGTTGTGATGGGCATTAAATATAAAATATAAGAGTTTTTTATGTGACCCTAAAACTGATATAGAGTACTAGTGAAATTTACTGAGTTGGGGAGGTATGTGGCAAGACATACACTTTAGGAAAATTACTTTGGCAGCTATACATAGGAGAAATTGAATAAAGTAGTAATATTTTGCCACAGAAGAGAGTCTCCTTCTCGTGGTTTGCAAAATGAAAACTGAAATACTATTTTATTGCCCTAAACTTAGAAGACAGTTGATTTTAAATACCATCACGGTCCGCCATGCTGTCAAAGAAGAGCCAGGCAGAGTCATCTCGCCCATACTTTACAAAAGCAACATAATGGCTTGTTTCAATGCAGAGAACAGCAAACAATTCCATCTTCTGACAAGGTATACAGCCAAGTCTCCAGTCCCAGTCAGGTAAGTCTTTGGGAAGTGACACTGGGTTGTATTTATGATTCAATCTCTTTGGATGAAGATGGACCTAAAGTGAATCATTTAAGAGAAATGAGTGAATAACCTTTCTTTTACTGTAAGTTAATAAGTGCTTGCATATTGTTCATTATGAAGCCCATTTACTGTAATACTAAATTCAGCATTTCTGCCAATGTATTTCATTACTTACCTTACTCTTTAGTAGCAGTTTTAAGTATTTCGTAAAAGCTTAATGACAGAGTACCTGAGGAAAACAGTCCTTCTTATAATAAAAAATAAATTTTAAAATAAATATCAATTCAAAAAATTTATACTTTGAAATCAGTTGTTAAAATCTAAACTCTCCTTTTAGTTAGAATATTTTTCTTCAGTCCATAGGGAAATAAAATACAAAACATCATCATAACAGTAAATTATATTACTTACTATATTAACATATATTAACAAACATCAACTAAAGTAAAACTCACTTGTGTGTTGCAGGTTTTACAAAATTGCTTGATTTTTCCAGCAGAAATGTCAGAATCATCATAGCATTCTCTGCATTCATACATGGCAAGTCCTCCACATATCCGGCACTGTCTGGGAGCTACATTTTGGTAACAAATGCATCCCTCCATTAGAAAGCAAAAATGTCATATTTTCAAAGAGACAGTGTTTATGTCATTCCTACAAACTTACTCTCCCACTCCCATGTACTTAATTTAGATTTTCTTAAATTTAAGGTATCTTTAAATCACAAGATCAGAGAAAAATCACTTGTAAAAAAAAATTTGATGTTTATACTTACTATCTTCAAGTAAATCTGTTATATTTAATTCCAGTGAAGGAAAAATTTTTTTGAAGAGTTTGAAGTCTTTTCCAAATCGAGGCATCTGAATAATCAGACATGATGGTGCCTTAAAAATGAATACATATATATTAAGGTCAAAGTATCAAAAAGAATTTTCCCTACAAAACTGTAAACATTCTTATTGTAATTTAGGGTATAATGTAGATGGACTATAAATAAATGTTTACCAAAATATTTTCAGTGTATTTCATGGTGATGCTCTGATTTAAATTGTGTAAGCAACTTCAATATGAACCTAAGTTATATCATATGTTGCTATCATATTGTTCACAATGTTGTGTGCCAAATAAAAATGAAAACTGGTAATGGTGATGGTCCACTGTGCTTGGATTCATAAAATAGAGAACTCTTTTTGCAATATGGCATAAAACAGCCATTCATTTCTTTCAACAAATAGAAACACTTGCCAATGTTAAACATTCTTTCAAAAATTAATACAATAAAAATTCTACTAATAGAAAATAATCAACAGATTTTAAACTTATTGAAGTTTTTTGCTTTCACTTGAAGGAAGGAGAAAAAGCAAAAATCCTCCTTTGACATACCTGAGTGGAAAAAATTTCTGCTTGGACAAAATACTAAGTATTTTAGCCATAAAGACATAATAATGGTTCTGTTATACAGGATAAAAAATATGCCTTTTGTTTTAATTACCTAGCTATTTCATTAACATAAATTAGTTTAATGTTTCTCTTTGCTCCCACAAAGCCAGAATGTTGTCTTAATGTTTTTCATTTGCACTAGCAGATATGACACTTCATATTAACTGTTCTGCTTGATTTTTAAAATCTCAAACTCCATTCCTCTGTTTAACATATATGAAGGAAGATACTGAAATTATAGGACCAAGCAGCCATAAGCATTAATATAATGTCATGTATTAATTAAATTCAGTGAAGACTTGTCACTAACCTCTGCAAATTTTAAGTTACTATTGATGAAAGACCATTCCAGCAGCTGCTGAATCGTAGGAACACCAACTTTTTCATTTTTTTCCATAAAAATCTGATAGAAGTAACAATCTTGTACCTTTTGTCCTGCAGATCTAAAAGATAAAGAACACTCTGTTCTTAAAACAAATAAAGACTAAGGTAAAATGGTCAGTCACAATGTGAGGATGTTCAGAAAAAATTAACTGATTAACAGAAACACTATACACTTCCCTAGTCTTAAGTGCTCTCTTCAGAGAGCCAGAACAACTTTATAAAGAAAAAGGGGGAAAATATGAACCCAACATATGGTTAACTACCTTTTAAGTATCAGAAGTTAAAATATTTTAAGTTAAAAGCTGGTTTGTGTGGGTGGGTGACTAGGAAGGAAACAAAGGAATCGTGTTAGAGGCAAAAGGCATTAATGATCATAAGCAGAATGCAAAACTGACTGGTTGAATGGAAGCAGTAAATGACGCCCCCTCCTGGATCACTGACTTATTGCAGTAGAGGGACTCAATAGCTCAATGAAAACTATGAGCTATGCAATGCAGCATTACTCAAGACAGACAGGTCATAAGTGGAGAGTTCTGACAAAAGGTAATCCACCAGAGAAGGAAATGGCAAACCACTCTAGTATCTTTGCCAAGAACACTCCATGGATTAAGATGTTAAAAGATGAGCCTCTCAGGTCAGAAGATGTCCAAAGGACAAAAGGGTCTGGTCTACTATGGTCCAAGGGATCATGAAGAGTTAGACATCACTGAATGACTGAACAACAGCAAAAGTAAATGACACATGACTGGAAAAGAAAAAAAAGTTGCCAAGCTATAGACTCACAGAATCTATGAGCTGGATAGGGCCTTAGAGATAATTTGCTTAATCTCATATTAAAGAATTTCATTTAAGTTGCTATTGAAAAGGTCACACAAGGAATCAATATTAGAGCAAGCGCTAGAATTCAGGTCTCCTTCCACCCTGTCTGCTGTTTTTTTCCATTTCAGCATGCTGTTTCATTTCTTCAACTAGGATTGTCTACCATTAATATAACTACCATAACCAGACTTCTCTTCAAAATGGAATCATTTTGAAGAACACTCAATTTTTGAGTCATGAGCTATACTTCAAAAAGATTAATCTTAAAATCTGGCAATAAATTTTAACAGGACCTCCAATTTGTGTTGTTAAGTATTGACTTAAAATATCTAAATTATTTACTATATTCATTCCTAGAATTTTTACATATATGTAAACACAGACATATAGAAATATATACACAACAAAACATATATACAATAAAACCTTGGGATCCAGGGATCAAGATTCCAGAACAAAACCAAATCTGGGTATAGCAAAAAATATATACAAACAGAGGCAGAATTTTATATAGGAAAGAGTACTGAATTCAGAGGTCAAGTCCTGGCTCTGTCACTTATTTGTTTGCCATATGATTACAAGCAAAGCACTTCCCTCTCTGGTCTTGTATCCTCCTGTTTGAGGAAAATGGACTTGATGCTCTAAGGTTCCTACTCTAGCATTCTGTAATTCTGTGAAATCAAAACACCCTCTTTGATGAGAAAGAAGACAGACTTAGTCAGATCAAAAGCATAGCACAGAACCATGATATACTAGTAATGAAGGATTTCACTTCTCCACTAATGCTTTCTTTCTGAAGCTAAAAATCAGAGCAGTTAATCATTTCTGGCTTGTTTTTAAGACAATTTTAGCCTTCAAACAGTAAAGGAAGCAATGATGGGGAATGGTTAAAACTAATCTGATTCTCACTAATATAAAGGAACTGATTGCTAAAATAAAAATGATGAGACCTATGGAGGGAAGTAATTATTCCATCTTGAAATGTGTGAAAAAGAAAAGCCATGGACAAGTTTGACACATACCATAGATTTTTAAAAAATAGATTTTAAAGGATTCAGAAAAAAGGAAAGGCAGGATCTCAAGTTTTATAATTTTATGGGGAAAAGTCAGACAAGTAACAACAGCAAACTCTGAGAAATAAATTCTGTAGACACAAAAATAACTCCAAGAGAGCTGTCAAAAGAAACCAATGTGGATGCACAGGGTACTCAGTGACTAACTTAGATTTTTAAAACTATACACTCAGGCATGGTATTACATATGTATAATCTCTGCTACTGGGGGTAGCTAAGCCTAGTGGATCAGGGATCCACCTTTGAAATAAAGGAGTTCTGAAATGCAGTAGGACTAAAGTTGGACAGCTGTCGGCATTAAGTTGGCAGTAATATGGTGAAACCTCTCCACCCCCTCAAGGAAGTGCGGCATGGTGGGCTACCAGCTGCATAAGGAGGGGCGAATTGGCCCAGGTTGGGAAAGGATACAGTTCAATGTTTTCAAATGGATTAACACTGGAATCAGATTCATGAGTTATTGTTACACTTTCCAGACTAGGTTGAGATAGGGAGATCCGGTCTTAAAATTTTTTTAAAGACAATATGAAAATAAAAGGTCTAGAATAGTGGATAACTACACTTAGCTTATATATTATCTGCTATATGAAGATTTGGATTTATTGTGGAAGCTTGGTCCCTAGATAGAGTTCAAATCTGGTCTCAAACACTTACTAGCTGCGTGACCCTGGGCAAGTCGCTTAACCCTGATTGCCTCAATTTGCCCATCTGTAAAATGAACTGGAGAAGGAAATGGCAAACCTTTCTAGTATCTTTGTCAAGAAAACTTCAACTGAGGTCAAGAAGAGTCAGATGAATGAAAACAACTAAACAACAACAAAAAACTACAATCAGTTTAGGCTAAGAAAATCTATTTTAAATTCTATTAAGGAGAAAGGAAGTATCAAAGAAGAAACAGGACTACTGGTATATCAGATGATGAAAACAGAAACAAAAAAAAAAAAAGTCTTCCATTTCCCAAAGAAAATTATCTTTGGGCTAGAAAGGAACAACAAGAAGGAAAATTACAAGACAGCATCTACTTATCCTTGATAAACTCAAGTCACCAGCCAAGATGAAACTAAATCCCTGGGGGAATTGAAAGAATTAGTGAACAACTGTCAAGAATGGAAAAGATTCTGTGGGACTGAAGAAAAGCAAATTTTGATCTGGTTTCCAAAAAAAGGAAGACAATGGGGACTAAACTATAGGTCAGTGGGCTTAATTTCTATTCCTTGCAAAATTCTAGAATGTATTATCAAAGAAATGGTGAGTGAACACTTAATTCATTCAATAAGGAACTGCTAAGCATGTACTGTTTACAAGGAGGTCCTATGCTAATTGATAGGGATGAAAAAACAAAATGAAGAACAGACCCTGCCCTCAAGGAATTTATGTTTTACAGGGATGACTTAGAGACAAGCAAGTGAAAAATAATTTGAGAGAGAAAAGACACTGAGAGGCGGCCAACCACAGGTGGTGAAAGGTCTTAAGTTCAGGCCTTTGAGGATCAGTATGAATATTAAAGGGGTTTGGAATGTTTAACCTAAAGACGACTTAGGAGGTAATGATAGCAGTTTTCAAATATCTGAAGGCCAGTGATAGGAAAACAAGATCAGGCTTGTTCTACATGGTAGATAGAGGAGTAATGAATGAAATTTACAGACTAACAAGTGAAGTCAATGCTAAACACGGTCTGTCCCTTGAAAAATTTTAAAATGCTGATCATTCTGGTTTGTTCTGGCACTGTTATCAATGTCTAAAATGCTAAGGAACCATCCTGTCTTCTAGACTTCAGAAAAAACACCCCCCTTCCATAGAGGTTTACACAACATGAGGGTAGGTTGATAGTTTTTGTATATGCTAAAGCTAAAGGCTCTGATGGGGAAAAAAAAACTTCTGGAGACTTAAAAATTTGATCATCCTAGAACTTCCAAAGATGTCACAAACTTATTATTTACAAAATTCAAGTTAATTTTTATACATACATACATATATATATGAAACAATAACGAATTCTGATAAGGTTCCATCATCTTTTTGTACATTCACTGAAAGATCATGTAAGAACTAAGGAATGAGTATGACCAAGCTATTTTGCTGCCAAATGACTGTAGTGCTCACTCTTAGGAAGCAGGCTTAGTATCTGAGAGTATTTTCTTATCACCTTCCTGCCTTCCACCCAAAAAAAAAGTCACTGACTCAACCTATGGAGTATTTAGAATATGAATTCTTATTAAAGAAATAATTTCATGAAAAAATCCATCATACAATAATAGTCATATTACATTATTATGAGCATCATTAATTAATAGTAATAATTGCTAAATCTGTATAGTGTTTTCCAATTTTCAAGTTGCTTTATCTGATTTTATCTCATTAGATCTTACACAGGACTTCAAATTTCATTACAACATTAAAGATGTAAATAACTAATGCTGCTCGTGACTAGATTCTACTGAAAACCAGAAACAAACTAGGGGGAAATCAAACTTAGTGTTGAATCAGCATAAGCACATCTTTTGATGATGAAGAATGTATGGGATTTGGAGTGAATTCTCCTGAAAATATTCTGGCATAAACTCTTAAAGGATGAGAGAATGTTTCCTTCACACCACAGGAGAATTGTGGTTTTAAGCAAAAGAAGAGTAGGCACAAGTCATCAACTCAGGCCACTGTTATTCAAGTAGAAATCACAGATGATGTTTTCAACTATGTTGAAAAGTCAAAACATACAGCAACAGTAAAAGATATGATGACCTTGTAGGAGAAAAAGAGAAGTGAAGCTGCTTCAGCCCTTCAAAAGACAAAAAAAAAAAGGCAACCATCTTATATCGGTCCAGAGAAAGGTTATGAGTTATGTATATACTTCATTCTACTTTTTATAAGAAGAGAAAAAGAACAATGGGGCTTTTTCAGAGGCAAGTTCCAAAGTCAGTGCTGGATTCCAGAGTTATTGAGTGCTATGGCCTATATCATCTATGTATTCACGAGTAGTGATAGGCCAATAACTAATGCTGAAAATCATGGCACTGAATATTTAATAAAAAGTTATGTTCAGTACACTCTGTTTAGAAAGTCAAAGAAATCTATAATAAATTTTAGAAAACTTTCCATTAAAATAATTTTTTAAATTCTGGCATTTGAGGAGTAAATCTTCAGATATCTGGAAAACTAAATCATCCAAAGACTCATTGCCTGAAGGCTCCAGATAGTCAAAGAACCAAATGTATCAAGTTCAACGATTTTACTCAAGGTGAAAAGAAAAGACTAATGAGTTATAGAATTGAAAACAACAGACCCAATTTAAGACTAAAAATTTAATTTAAAGTCAGTGATGGGTAGAAGGAAATAATGTTCTTACAGAACATGATTACCTTATAAGATGATTTTCCTAAAAGGTTCATTAACTTATTCTATGAAAATATTTGTAACAATTTCATAAAAGAATGGTTTGCAATAACACTTGTTTTTCAGATTAAAGTATAAATTTAAATTATGATCATTTTCCAAACTAAGTTTATTTTTCTGGAGAAACTACTGACTACAATGACTTTAAGCCATTGCTACCTAGCACATTACAAGCACTCAACAAATACAACACTAACGTTAAAGTCGCTTCTATTGAAATTAAGAGCCTCAAAGGCAGGACCAACTTTTTTAAACTGTCATGAAAGGATTAGAAATTTACCTTATCTTTAATAATGGTTCTACCCTCAAAATATGATGAAACAGGATGTTCAAGAACTCTTCAGGATCTAGGCAAAAATGAAAGTATCTTAAGCAGAAAAGATTTAATCAAATAACTTTTGTTTAGTTCTAAGTCATTTCAATTCCAAATTCAATTTCAAAATTAATCCTGCTCTAATCAGCAACAGAAATCTGTCATGTCCCTGGTCACCTAGAATTGCAAAAAATTTAATACAAACATTAAACCAACATTGTCCTCCAATTTCAGTATAATCATACTAATGGTGAAACAGTTACACTTGCTTAATTACAATGTGATACCTGCCATGTTTATGGGATATATGACATAAATGGATTAAGCCCATTTTCCCTACCATTTAAATGTTAACTGTAATTTAATTTTGGATCAGTAGTACTTGAAATCAGTTACAGTATACTGATAAGGTCAAGGCCAGGAGTTTCCATCTCTAATGATCAACAGAAAACCATGATTCCATGACTCTCGGCCTAATCCCAGATAAAAATCATTCTATCAAATAGGTACCAATATAAAAAAATATGGGTGGCTCTATGCAATTCATAACCATTACTTCAAAAACTTCAATTAAAAAAAAGACATTTAGGCATTTTCTCCTAGAAAGCATTATGCTAGGGATCGAACTATACAAAGATAAAAAACAAAATGGTCCTTGTCCTGAAAGAACTTACAATTCTACTTAGAACTGACATATTATGAGTTGATTAACTACTAGGGTAGAAAGTTATATAAATTTTCAGATCTGGACACTATTGCAGCAGTAGAAGAATATTGGAAGGTTATATTTTTTTTCTTTGTTACAAAGGGGGAGAGGATATAGGAGAGTATCTCCAGAAATGACTGTGATATAAGAACAAAGGTTCTTTAAAAGAGTCAGCAGCATTATTATCACACAAATAAAATGTGTTATTCTTGATATCTATTTATTATTTATTCAAACTAGTCAATTTCTTAGAAGAAATTATCATTTATCACCACTTTGTTTTCTGAAAACAAAAAATATAATTTGCTAAAGGAAAAAAATCCGTATGTATTTAAAGGTTACTTTTACCATATGATAAACTGAATTGCCAGTTGTACCAGTTTACACACATGCCTTTAAATAACTTAAAATATACTCAATACAATTCTACTTCAATTTATATTTACTACATATATTATCTATGAATCAATGTTACCTTTTTCCTCTGAAGTAAAACCTGATGCAGCCTCAACTTTCTCAAGTATCTTCCTCAATTTCATAATTTTTGTGGCACAAACATAACCATATCTACAACAGAAGATAAAACAGTTGCTTAACAATTTATAACAGCATTATAATTATACAACAAAAAACACCCAGAATTCTACAAGTTTTAACTTCAGGATTTCTTACATTAATATAATATCCAATTATTCTGAAAAAGTACCTTTGCACAGTTCCTTTTCAGACTAGGAGCACTTAAACAGATTCTATAGAACAAAAAATATCTACCAAGATGATTTAATTTCTTTAAACATGTGATTTCTTATTATCAGAAAAAAAAGATGTATGTTCAAATTTAGTTTATGTGGAGAGAAAAAATGCTGATGGATATGGCAAATGGAAAGGGGAAAACTCTATTTTATATCTCTATTAAAAATTAACATAGAGTTTTAAATACTGACAGTCATTGTTACCTACAGTAAAGACATGGCAGGCTTAAATTTCTACTTATGTATAATATATAATTATTCTAATATTATTACAGATATATTACAGAATATCCATTTCTATCATTACATACATATATACATACATATAATTTTTAAGTTGAAGCTTGCATTTCCCATCAGATTTGGTATTTTTATCATGATCTGGATGAAGGTTTACACTAAATTATGAGGCAAAGGAATGGAAAAAAGTATCCCAATAGTACTACAAAACATAACTGTAAAAAGAAACTACATAGGACACTTGGTGTGACAAAAAATAGTGATGGAAATGCCCAGTAATCCTTAGGTAAAAAGAAATGTGAAAAACTTAAATGTCTGTTTACAGTCGTTACTCAACATTCACAGAGGTTAGGGACACAGGAGCCCATGAATGTAAAAAACCACCAATGACTCTGGGCTTCATCCCAAACCTTTATTTTTAATAAATCTAATCATATTTATCTAACACACAAAGCAAGTAAAACGACACACTACTTCCATAAAAAAGTTGCAGTTTCTACGTAAGAGCTGGAAAACTATGCAGCTTCTCGACAGCTGCCAATATCACTGCAGCACCTGCTTCACCAATTTCTTTCTCCATTGAAAAGCACCAGAAACAAAGACTGGGGTGGGAGAAAATCACATGACTGAGTCTGGCTAGTAGGGTCACAAATAGGAGGCATTCCCAAAGAAAAAGTGGAATCTGTAGTTCTTTGGTGCACTGAAACTTTTAACAAAATTTAACTATATATAAAAAACTTGTGTGTGTATACTTATGGCAGTAAATAATAAAATAGATTAATAATATATAGTATTTATGCATTTGTTGTTGAATTGTTTAAGTTGTTTTGACTGTTCATGACCCCATTT
The DNA here is from genome assembly GCA_028646515.1 of Pseudochirops corinnae. Classification (NCBI taxonomy): domain Eukaryota; kingdom Metazoa; phylum Chordata; class Mammalia; order Diprotodontia; family Pseudocheiridae; genus Pseudochirops; species Pseudochirops corinnae. The sequence goes on along the minus strand of JAQQSV010002769.1, from coordinate 11,459 downwards.
GGGGTTTTCTTGGCAAAGAGTTGCCATTTTCTTTCTCCAGCTCATTTGACAGATGAGGAAACTGAGGCAAAGAGGGTTAAGTGACTTTCCCAGGGTCATACAGCTAGACAGAGTCTGAGGCCACATTTGAACTCAGGTCTTCCGAACTGCAGGCCCAGTGCTCTATTCACTATGCCATCTCGCTGCCCATTTATGCACTGATGACTTACTAAATGTATTTTTTCAGTTTTCTTTATGTATATGTACTGTCTACAATTTACTGTGAATCTCCAAAAATTCCCCTTTAATTATTGAAGGCCAAACCACAAATAACCAAAACCTTAATGTGAAACCCACAAATGTTGAGGGATAGCTGTACTAATAAACAGCATAAAAGTAATAACGTCAAATTCCAACACTGAGAAGCAAATGATTGATAGGTATCATTATGACTTGGTGGCCTGAGATTCATGACAAGAAAACATAAATTAAAGAGAAATGTATTCAATATTAGGCATGGGTGTTGGAGGGAGGAGTATGATGAGGGTATTTCATGAAAGTATATACTTCTATGGAAGTCTATAGACTAGAAAAAAATAAGGAGACTATGTGAAAGAGATCTAGTGAGAGATTAAGGAAATGCTAAGTCCCTATATATCTTCATATCACTGAGTAATTAATAAATTTATCTCATGACATCATTCCTTATAGTATGAAGAAAGAAGACTGGATATATATTTAGGCTGACAGGTAGTTGGACAAACAACTATATTCAAGAAGTACTGATTAATGGATCCATATTCCCACAGATGTCTCCAGTGGCTTGCTAAAGGACTGTACTTGGCACTATTCCTATTGAAATTTATGTCGATGTCTTAAAGAAATATAAAAGGAACATTCATCTAATTTGCTTTCAAAAAAAGGATAGTGAAAACATTTAATGTTGTAGATAAAAGAATTAAATTTTTTAAAAAACATAACAGGCTTGAATGAGCCTGTATTTAGGTTCAATCAATTAAGTGTGCAAGTACAAAACAGAAAGAATATGTGATATAAGAAAGAAGTTTATGGAAAATATATATATAAATATATATTTATATACATATAAATAAATATATAATACATATTAAAAAAGAAAATAAACCAGGGCTTCTAGTTGACAAACTCAATATGAGTCAAAAGTAAAATTTAACTGATACTAACTCAATACAACCAACTCCATTGTGGATAATCCCTCCAATAATCCACAATGCAACTCAACCATGCCTGCTCAATCCATGCAACATTTGGTCATGTCCTCACATAAGTTTGTCCAATGTACTGAAGATCATTCTCACATTGCTTTGACTCTGTGACAACACCAGTGTAACACTGTGGCTATTGACCAGGAATTCCTCATTCTTGCCATATGACCAGTCCTATTTTTTCAAACATACATTTCATTGATAACTTCCTCTAAACTATTTCTCCTGCCATAATTCCAAGTTTATAATGTATATAATTCCTTGCTTATAAGGTATTGCAGCAAGCTCATGCCCACAACATGCCTCTCCATTTCCCTTAAAGTGGATCCTCCACTTCAATTCTTTGGAGATATGACACATAGTCATACATATGCATACATTATAGATACACACACACATGTATACACATGCAGATGAGTTTTATAGGTTATCTTGTACAAAGAGAGGTGATAGACTCAGAGTACAGACTGAAACATAATTTTTTTGGACGTGGCCAATGCAAAAATTTTTATGATTGGTTATACATGCTTTTAACAGGGGTTTTGTTTTTCCTGCCTTCTCAATTAAGGGAAAAGGGAATGGAAGGGACAGGAGACAGATATTTGAAAAAAAATTTAAGAAAATAAAAACATTTCAAAATGTTTTATATGTAAGTTCAAAGTTCTACTTTAGATGTTCTCACATACCACCTATCTCCCCACTCATCAAAAATTTTTACTGGGTATCTCCTTTTACTTCTGCCAATATAAACAGTTCCTACAACCAAAGAAAAACATGTTTGTATTTCATGTAGTAGGAAATAGAAAAGTTTTTATAACTATGAAACTTCTATATTATAATAAATATATTCCTTGCAAGAATGTCGTTATTTTGAAAAACTCATCTGTTTCTAATACAAAAGTTTACAGTTAGATACTATACACATAATATTTTCCCCACTATGGTCCTAATAATCCTTTATATAAAAGGTGTCCCAAAAGTCAGTGCAATTTTAAGTTTTCATAACTTATCATATCATGTCATAACGTATCAGGGGGAAAACCTTCAGCCTCAAAGCCATATGTGGCCCTGTAGGTCCTCAAGTGAGGCCCTTTGACTGAATCTAAACTTCACAAAACAAATACTCTTATTACGGGGCCAAGGCAATGTGAGAAAGATCTTCGGTACATTGGGCAAACTTAAGTGAGAACGTGGACCAAATGTTAAGTGAGGACATGGACCAAATGTTACATGGATTGAGCAGGCATGATTGGATTACAGTGTGGATTATTGTAGGGATTATCCACAATGGAGATGGATATATTGAGTTTGTATCAGTTAAATTTTACTTCTGACTCATATATAGAGTCTATATAATTCAGTACAGTAAATTTAAATGCAATTTGATTTTGATTTATCTACTTCATTTAGACACTATTCCTACTAATGTACATATATGATGATAAAGTGAGAATCCCAAGCATCTTGGTTTTCCTTAACCTACCATAATCACTAAAGTTCAATACATTCCATTAAGGTTATTTAAACCATTTCATGGTACACTACCTAGTAACTTCATTGGAGTTAAGAAATCAGAACACCAAAGATAAGCTATAGTGGGATGACCAAAGTACATTTTTTTAAAGGTACTTATTAGAACTAGGCATGGTGGCACACTCTGTAATCCCTGCTACTAGGAAAGCCAAGACTGATGGATCACTTGAGCTTCAGAGCTATGAGCTACAGCAGGGATAAAACTGAACAGGCATCTGCATTGTCTGACAGCAATATGGTGAGCCCCAGAGAACAAAGGGCTACCAAGCTGCTGCCTAAGACGGGGTGGCAAACTGGCCCAGTCAGAAATGGAATAGGTCAAAAGTTTCTGTGCTAATTAGCAACTAAACTTCTAGACTTGATGAGAAAAGAAGACCCAATGTCAAAAAAAATTTTTTATGTATATATATGTATATGTATGTGTGTGTATATACACACACATACATATATGCACACACACATATATACATACATGTATTATTTTTAGAGTATATGGCAAAAAAGACAAAATTTAGTTATTTTCCCTTCCATATTATATAATATGGTGAAGTCATTAATTACCATACAAAAGTCAGCAATCAAATACCTATCACAAAGCCTGGATATTAAGCTATAATACTGTGTATACTTACATTCTAAGAGGATTTACAATCTCGGTCCTCAATAGTTCTTGAGTTTCACTATAATATTCTACATCATTCTTTTCTTTTGGCCTAAGTAGGACAGTGTCCAGAACAGAACTAAAAGAAAATAAGCTGAAAAACAAACATAAAAATGCATTTTGGGGGGGTTTTTAATATGTGGAAATATTAAGTTAATACAAGAACTAACAAACTTACTCTAAAAGCAAAAATAAAAACTGAAGGACCAGAATATTAAGTAAAGGAGAAAAGTAAAACATACTAATGTTTTCAAACATGAAAAACTGAAATTCCTAGGAAATCAGTTCAATTTAATTCAATTCAATTCAATTTAATTTAAACAGAGCACCCACTTTATGCAGAACATTCACTGTGTCAGAAGCTGGAGCTATGAAGTGGAAAAACAAAACTGTCTATGCCTTCAATTCAAATAACAATCCAACAAAACCCTATAATGTGCAATCTACGACACCAGGCATTAGGGATACAAAGACAAATATCAACATAGTCTCAACTCTCTGACAAGGGCTTACATTCTATACATATACACAAATAAGTGTGATAAAGGTAAACTGCAGAAGGAAAAAGCACTAACAACTGAATAGATCAGGGAAAATTTCATGGAGAAGGCACTGAAACAAATCTTAAAGGACAGCAATGATTCTGTGTTGGCGATATGATTGGGAGTACCTTCCAGGCGAACAGGAGGAGGACTATCAAATATGAGGGGAAACTGGTAGCCTAGTTTAGACTAAACAGATTTGGTAAAGGACAGTGGTCTGAAATAAGGTTAAAAAGGCAGGCAAGAAACAAATTACAGGGTCTTATAAATGCACCAAGCTGAACAGTTTGAATTTTATCCCTGAGGCAACAGGGATAACTTGAGGCTCTAACACAGCTGAGTGGCATGGTCAGACCTATACCTCAAACAGATGATTTAGGCAGTTGAGTGGAAAATGGATTAGAAGAGGCAAAGACTAGAGGCAGAGAAACCTATAGTGCACTATAGTGCTCTAGACAAGGGTCTGAACTAGGGTGGTAACCATATGAATGGAGAGGAGAAAGATGCAAGATATGATGCGGAAGTAAAACTAAACAAGACTTAGAAACTGATTGGATAGGAAAGGCTTGAGGAAGGAAAGAGTCAAGGAAGACTAGGGGATTAAAAACCTAGGTGACTGGGAAGATGGGGCCCTCAACAGAAATAGGAAGGTATGGAAGATGGTCAAGATTAGGAGGAAGATAGTGAGCTTACAGGCTAACGGAGGAAGGGGATAAAAACATATAGTCAAATACAACGTAATATAGAATGTGGTAAAGCAAAGGAGGAGTCAGACAAAATGCTATAAGAAATCTGAGAAAGAAAAGCTCTTTCACAACTAAGGAGTTAAGGGAAGTCTTCATGGAAAAAAACGGAACCCACACTGCAGCTTGAAAAAAAAGAGGATTTCAATACATGGAGATGTGGAGAAAACTTATTCTAGGTATAGGGAAAACTGCCTATGCAAATGTATGTAAGTAGAAAATTGCAGGACAAATGTGAGGAATAGCTAGAAAGAAATCCAGACTGCCTTAGAACGTAAAGTGTGAAAAAAGAACAGAGCTAAATATGGCTGGTAAGGTAAACTGTAGCCAAATTATGAAGATTTGAATATACCTCTTATCCCCCAGGAGGTCCTGCCAGGATGAAGCAACTAAGAAATAGGAAGGAAGAAGAAATGAAAATGGGATAGAAATTATTTTTTAGGATCCAGGGGAAAAGATAAGACTTGACAGTACTGATGTTTGGTTTTTTTTACTGCCTACAAGGCAAGAAGATAATTGGGTATGACAATTACAAGGGGAATCACAAGTTCTAATCATTTTTAAAGTGGCTGAAAATCTTAGACAAAAGTTTTAATCTAAGCCAAAGACTGACAAATCCACAACCCCTCCAGATTTCTTCAGATCATGGTTATCATTTAATATTTTGAGCAAGGTTTCTATTCTCTAGGTTTCTATTTCCTCATCTGTAAAATGATCATGTTAGACTGTATGTTCTCTAACATTCCTTTCAATTCTAAATACCGTGATAGTTCTAATTAAACGGAATAATAATAACATGCTAACAAAGAAGTAACTCAATTCAATGTAGAACAAGCTACACATACAAATACCACAGTGGTTCTATTGTATATCTTTTGAATAATAGATTTCTGAATTTGACCCTACCCCCTAAAATCTTTTGAATGGTTTATTTCTAGATTTCACTCTACCCCACAAAAGAATCCTAATACATACCAACAAATGAACTTCTGCAAGCCCTGCTGCTTGATGCATACAGAGATGGCAGTACTTGTTTAATTCTTTAGAGAGTTAAATGTTTGGTGTGTATTGCCTTTAGTGTAGTGCATATTGCTTCTAATATTATCATTAACCTATCCCCTTTATTACTTAACTATATTTCAAACTTACCAGAATAAGGTAGAGTCTAAGTAACAAGAATTGTAATGGCCCTGGATACCTTTCTTCTTTCCAATCATTACCTCTAAACCTTCTTTTTCCATTTTTGGTGGAGTATTCTCTTCCACCACTTCACTTAAATAACCTCCAAATGCTGAAAAGATAAAATCAACATGACAGTATTTCTCAAAAAATAATTGGGTTGTTTGTTTCTACCCACACTTTCATTTTTCTTAACTACATTTCGATGCACTGCTACACAGCTACTATGGAAACCAGATTTCCAAGGTTAAAAATGAGTTTTACTTGCATTATTTAGCTCAGTTTACAAAAGCCGTAATTGATTTCTGCCTTTTTTTTACCCTCAACTCACTCCAAATTTTAATTAATAACTAATATATAAACTTTTAAGATCATATATAACAACGGCAAAAGTTGGCCAAGTAAAATTCTTTTTACAAATGTTTATTTTGTTGACCAAAGCAGAAAGGGTTGTTTCAAATGTTCCAATTAAGAGCACATTTTGTCACTAAAACATTTTCATAATCCAAAGAAACTATCAGAAGGAAGCTGAGAAGGAAAAGAACAAACAGGACACCTCTGAAAGTAACATGATGAATTTACTATATGCTTTTTTAAAAGTCCTTTTTCATAATAAACATTTATTGCCCCCAAAACTGCTAACATTTTGTTTGCACCCACTCAACTCTTAAATGAAGTACTCTTCAGTATCTGCACAAAAACTATCTATCTAGTTATTAGCTAAATCTAGGCAAGGGATAATTTCAGGAAACTGCAACATTTAACAGAGAAGATATATATGCCTTATGCTAATAAATCAAAAACAATTTTCTAGTATAAGACCAATTTATTTCAAAGTTTGTGCTTAATTTGTAGTAAGAAATTGATTTAGACAAAGAAGGTGTAAAAAAGACTAAATTTTAATTTCAATCTGAAATAACTGAAAATTAAATGGCTAAGAACAGCAAAGGTAAAGAAAAAATTCTTGATTTTTAAAAATCCTGAGCCACTATATATTGTTAAAATCTTGGAAAAATTAATTTCTCATCTAGGATAACTAAAAGTGTAATCACTATGAGCCAATGATGGGACTCTATTGTTGGTAATACTGATTGAAAAGGCATAATATTAATGTTAATCAGAAAGTAGCTACAATATATTCATTTATAACTACTGAATAAAATCCTGAGATTGGAAATGGAATCTGTTCCAAACTGAAAATGAATTAAAAGATTGCAAACAGAGGGGTAGCTAGGTGGTGCTGTGAATAGAGCACCGGCCCTGAGATCAGGAGGACCTGAATTCAAACCCTGCCTCAGACACTTAACACTTAACTAGCTGTGTGACCTTGGGCAATTCACTTAACCCCAACTGCCTAGGTCCCTCCTCAAAAAAAAAAACAAACAAACACAAACAAAACAGGTTGCAAATACCTAAAGAGTTGCACCGTTCAATCTGGTTGGAAACTGGCTGAAGTGAGGCAAACCTAGAATCAGGCCTGCAGCTCTTGAGTTTAACAAACAGCGCCTTCTTCAGGGCACAAGTGAAATAACGCGTACCCTTGAATGTTCCGTCTGTACAGCCTGCACATTCATCTTCCTGAAATAAAATATGCTTAAAGGTGAATTATTTCACATGTACAAAGGCAACTCTTAAAGAACTAGATAGTGATGAATGATTTTTTTTTAAAATTTATCCCACCCTTGATTCCCACTCTTTTTCTGGTCATATACCTCTATGATAACATTCTTCACTGGTCAGAGGTTATAGGTGGATTCATGTCCACCTTGCATCTCTCCACTGTCATTTCCATTAGGATGATTATTTCTGGGACTTTAAGACATTACTGAGGCTAGGGTCTTTATTTTAAAAGTGACAAGTATGGACCCATCTTTTTCTTTATTTTTTTTAAAGGTTCGAATCTTCTCTCGGCTACTGAATCTCTTCTATCATTACCCCAGGTTAAAAAAAAAAAAAAAAAGAAGCCATTAATTTCTTTGAGTATACAATGACAGATATTATTCACAGTAATGAATAATGAATTAAAAAGGAAAAAGGAAAGATTAGTCCTTAAATGAGTCATACTTCTCCGACTATCCCCTTCTAAGACATGCAACAACAAAGTAAAGGAAAAATCCATCTGCATATCTCTAGGATTATTCTACAGGATTCTTGTTATTAGGTATAGTAGAAACTATACCATTATTAGGATGAGATGGTAACTTTATTGTATTCACAAGAGAATGCCCTTTTCAGGAGATTCCTCTCTTTCATCACTAAAAACAGGTCAGCATCACCTGTCTTGCTTCCCTCTGTCACAAAAGAAGAGGTATTCCTAAGGTCAAGTCTTTCTACCAGTGGCTTTGTTACTTCCTCTCACTTCTTTTAGGACCATGCTTTGACAATTATCTTCTCTTATCATACATGTTCAATCTCTCCTTTCACATCTGTCTACAAATATACCTAGGTCTCCTCAATCCTTTAAATAAAAAAACTTTCCCTTGACCTTTCTACCTCATCTACCATGCCATCTATCTTCTATCAGTTTTTTAAAAGATGCCTACAGCCAAGATCTCCATTTCTTAATTTCCTAGTCTCTGTTTGACTGCTTACAACTGGGCTTCCACTTTGATTACTTTATTGCAACTCTGAAAAGGTCACCTGTGATTATTCCTAATCCCCACGCCCAAATGTTGTGGTCATGTTCCTTGAGCTCTCTGCAATCTCTGACATATTCCCAACTTTGTTAACCTCCTCCCCTTTGGTTCCAAAAACACTATATTCTCCTACCTAACAATGCTCCTATCTCCTTCCTATTTGCCTTCTTCCTAATCCCTTATATTTGGGTTATTCTAGAGCCCTCCTCTTTTCTCACCCTCTACACTTTGTCCCTTGGCAATTTTACTTATTTTTACAGCTTCAGATACCACCTTTATGAAGAGATCTCCTAAATCTCAACCTTTAGCCCTGACCTGTCTTACATGTCTCTGATTATCGCTATAGAAAAAGACTTTCCTCCCAGGAATTCATGTAGCACGTAGTATTCATACAGAATTCATTGCAGTCTCTAACATACTTATAATATTGTACATTACAGATGTTTGTCTTATATCCAGCTATAATACAAGCTTGGAGTGTTAGTCATGTCTTATCTAAACTTTTTCTCTCCCAGCACAGTGGTCTGAAAAGAATAGATGCATAACATTTATTAAATGGATAAATAAATTAATTTTCCTGCTTATTGAATAAACCATTTAGAGAGCATACTTCTAAAGGGTGGCAAGAAGCCTCCTTCTGACCCACAGGTTGGAGAGTTAGGCTCAATGTTTACTGTTTTGCTCATAAAGAAAAAATTTGAAAGAAAGATGAAAAATAGAATCCCAGACCAGGGAAATTATTGCCAAAATCATAAAGTTAGATCATGCAGTAAGTATGATCTTACTGTTTAAAAAGAATTAAAATGGTCTTTGGTAAAAAGGTTAAAATAGTTCACTTGAACTCACTAGGCTATACTTCAATGCTTTAAGGGATTTGTGATTTCAATATGTATACTCTGCAAAAATCAGATTGCAACCCACCCACACCTTCTCATTTTATGTAACTTTTGTCCATGCCTTCTTGTATGTCACCCTTGGGAAGTGTATGTTTTATGTTGGGAGGCTTTATCTAGATCTCTTGACATACCAAAGGATCGTCTAGGCTGTTCATTGGTTTTTCCCTTGCTCTTAACCTATAATCTGTCCACCCCTTTTTCTGGTCATATACCTCTATGATAACATTCTTCACTGGTCAGAGGTTATTGGTGGATTCATGTCCACTTTGTACCTCTCCAGTGTCATTTGAGTAGCCTGTAACTTTTAATTCATTGGAGACTCATATTTGATGACTCAGTGCTATCCAGTGTCACTGGGAAAATAGTGATGTCTGACTCAGTGACTAAAGAATGACTAAGCAAATTTTGGTAAGTGAATTATTTAGAATTTTGTTGTTCCGTAAGAAATAACAAACAAGAATTCAAAAAGAAGACATATGAAGTGATGTGGAATGAGGTAAGAAGAACCAAGAAAACAAAATACACAATGATTACAAAAATATAAATGGAAAGAATTTAAAAAGAAAAACCCTTAATGTTGTAATTATGACCAAATTTGGTCCTGGAGAAGAACTGAGAAAATGCAACTCCATAAGGGTATGGAATATTTCATATGCTATCAGTTTGGTTTGTGATATTGATTGATTTAACTAAACTGCTTTTCCCCCTCTCTTTTCAAAATTCTGAGTTACAGGGAAGGCCCTGATGAATGAGAAAGGAATATAAAATTTAAAAACAAGTGATATAAAAACAAAATGAAAATTAAAAAAATTTTATGGGGTAGAGTCAAGATGGTGGCATAGAAGCAGGAGAACTCTGGGATGTCGCCCCAAAATCACCTGAAATACCTATAAAATATGACTCTAAACAAATTTTAGTGCTCCAGAACCCACAAGATGACAGAAAAACAAGGCTCTCACTGAAGGCAGCCTGGCAAGCGGACAGGAAGGATTCATCACAGCACACTGCGAGCCGAAACCAGCCCAGTCTGAAAGCACGGTGGTAGTCCCGGGGCGGCCAGAACAGGCCCCAGAGGAAGCATTAAGGAGAGCGGATCACTGGCAGCAGTGGCAGTTTCCAGAATTATCAACCCATAAGAAACAAGGATAAAGTGAAAAGTCAGTGGAACTCAGCTAAATTTGGGGGAAAGGAGTGATCTGGCCAATTGCCCCCAGGGCAAGAAGAGGGCACAGCGGCACCCTCCACATGGCTGCTTCAGAGCTCCCAGCCTGCAGATTGCAGGGGGGCCAAGCAATCATTCAGAGGCTAAGTGCTCTTGCCTTAACCTGCCTGGACCGGGATAGTGGTCCTGGGTCATGGTCCTGAGGTGCATGACCAGTGAGCCAAAGCTGGTAGGGGCTGCAGAAGACGGGAGCATCCTAACAGCTCCAGCAGCTGCAAAACCCCAGCAATTTGGGATAAAGCTCTCCCCTCTAAAAGCAGAGTTCTACTGAGCCCAAAAATCAAGTAATTGACTGGCAACATGAGCAGGAAAAGGAAGAAAAGCAAGAATAGCAATCTAACTTTAGATTCCTTTTTTGGGGACAAAAAGGATCAAAGCATGGAACAGGAGGAGGACAACACAGTCAGAACCCCTGCACCAAAAGCTTCCAAGAAAAATGTAAACTTGTTACAGGCAATAGAGGAGCTTAAAAAGGATTTTGAAAACCAAATAAGAGAAGTGGAGGAAAAAATGGTAAGAGAAATGAGAATGATGCAAGAAAATCATGAAAATAAAGTCAACAACCTGACTGAAGAAAATGACATCTTAAAAAATAGATTAACTCAAATGACAAAAGAGGCCCAAAAAGCCAATGAGGAGAATGCCTTAAAAAACCAAATTTGCCAGATGGAAAAAGAATCTCAAAAGCTCACTGAAGAAAATAATTCCTTCAGAATTAGAGTGGAGCAAATGGAAGCTAATGACTTTATGAGAAATCAAGATACTATTAAACAGATCCAAACAAATGAAAAAATAGAAGGCAATGTGAAATAACTCATTGAAAA
>JAQQSV010002768.1:0-22185 GCA_028646515.1 Pseudochirops corinnae | reverse complement strand
TCCTCAATCTAAATTTCTTCCTCTGTTCAATTCTGAGTTCAGCTAATTGTCTATCTACTTCATTACATATGTCTTGGACATATCAACAGGCTAGCCATAGCAATTGCATGTTATAATTTGGGCAATATGTATTTTTCAGCTGCTTTGTTCTTTCAGCAGGATTTGTTTAAAAGATGTGGTTCTCCCTGATATAGATAACCCAGTGGGTTCTGGATTCAATTTGCACAATGAAATCTTCAAACAGACACATCCAGCTATCATGATATATCCTTCTTCTCTCTAGACTTTGTACAAGAATTCCTCTATGACGCTGGGACACTTCTCAATGCTGATGCCTTTATCTCTGTATTCCAATCTTTCACAGGATGTTTCATGATATTAACATACGTAAACCGTAGAGTTTTAATAGAGTGATTCTAGAAGACACTTAAAATCTAGTATCTGACCTCCACATTTTTTAGATGAAGAAAGTGAGGCTCTGAAAAATTCAAAAAACAATACCCTGTGGTCACAAAGTAGAGAGGTGGAACCCACACTGATTATATCATGTACCCAAAGGCAACAAGAAATATTAATCCATGGGAAGTTTTATTATTTTATGCTGATCAGCAAATATATGCAAAAAAGCCACCATGAATATAATTACAGCTTATGTACCAATATCTATTGCAGAGGTAAAGAAATCCTATGAAAAATTGGATAGAATCCTCTGAATTGAATCAACATATATTCTGTGGGGTAGGGAGATCCATCTTGCCCTATCAGAAAGTCAGAGGGGTGATAGGGAAGGATGTAGGAGATAGCAGATTTGGGGAGGGGATATACAGTGGGATCGCTGTTTTGGGGTGGAGGGTAGGGGTAAGATGGGGAGAAAATTTGTAACTCAAAATCTGGTGGAAATGAATGATGTAAACTAAAAATAAACAAAAGTTAATAACATATTCGGAAACTTGATACCTTCATCCTAAGAGTGGGAATAGTGAAGACAGTAAGAAATATATTGTAAAATATGGATCAGGAATGAGGAACAAGAGACCTGTAGAAAGTACAAAAGTCTCACACCTAAATTTTAATAATTTCTTCAAGGAAAGAATAAGTAAACATATAAACATGATGGACACCAAGTAAAATCATGAAAAAAAATTATATCTGAACAGACAGAAAATGACTAATTACTAATACTGAAGTCATTCCTGAGTCTATAGTCAGACCACTCACTTGTTAAGGCAAAGAGCTAAACTGCCCAAAGTTAGGACAAAAACAATACAAAATCAAGTGAGATAATATAAAACACTTAGCACAGTGCCAGGCACAGAGTAAGCACTCTATATATGCTAGTCACATTAATTATAGTCAAGAAGACAGGTACTATGCTAAATGCTAGTGGGGAAGACAATACATAAATAACTAGGTACTCACAAAACACATCAAATGGAAGATGATTTCAGAAAAAGTATCAGCAGCTGGTGGTGGTAGTGGGGTAGGAATGAGGAAAGGCCTCCTTAAGGTGAAATATGATTTAAGTCCTGAAGGAAGCTAGGGCAGAGGTGTAAAGAATATAAAAAGTGATAAAGGAGAACATTACAGGTATGGGGAATCACCAAAAAGAGAGGAGAGATAGAAGAAGGAGTATTGTGTACAAAGAATGCCAAGTAGGCTCATGTGGCTGGACTGTGAAGTTCATAGAGTTAAATAAAGTGTAAGAAGTCTAAAGAGATAGGAAGGGGCCAGGATATGAATAAATGAATAAAGCATTTAAGAAGAACAGTGCTACGCCAAATGCTGGGGATACAAACAGAAAAGCAGGACAGTCCCTGCTCTCAAGAAGCTCACATTCTTTTTTTTCTATAAACAGTATTTTATTTTTTCCAATTACATGAAAAGATAGTTTTCAACATTGATTTTTAATGTTGAGTTCCAAATTTTTTATCCCTCCTTCCCTTCCCTAAGACAGCAAGCAATCTGATATAGGTTTTACATGTGTAATCATGTTAAACATATTTCCACATTAGTCATGTTGTAAAAGAAGAATCAAAACAAAAGGGAAAAACCACCAAAAAAAGAATAAAAATGAAAATAATATGTTTTGATCTGCATTCAGACCTCATAGGTCTTTCTCTGGATGTCGATAGCATTTTCAATCACGAGTCTTTTGGAATTGTCCTAGATGACTGTATTGCTGAGAACAGCTAAGTCTATGATAGCTGATCATTGCACAATATTGCTGTTACCATGTACAATGTTCTCCTGGTTCTGCTCATTTCATTCAACATCACTTCATCTAAGTCTTTCTAGGTTTTTCTGAAATCCACCTGCTCATCATTTCTTCTAGCACAATAGTATTCCATTACATTCATTTACCACAGCTTGTTTAGCCATTCCCCAATTGATGGGCATCCCCTCAATTTCCAATTCTTTGGCCATCCACAAAAAGAGCTGCTATAAATATTTTTGTAATGTAGGTCTTTTCCTCTTTTTTATGATCTCTTTAGGATAAAAACCTAGTAGTGGTATAGTTGGATCAAAGGATATGCATAGTGTGATGGCCCTTTGGGCATAGTTCCAAATTCTTCAGACTGGTTGGATCGTTTCACAACTCGACCGACAATGTATTAGTGTCCCAATTTTCCCACATTTTCTCCAACATTTATCATTTAAGGAGCTCACATTCTAATGGGGAGATAAAATATGGAAGGTTTAGGTTTCAAAAGAAGCAGTATAGGATAAATCTAGTTTAAAGAAAGCTTGATAAGAGACCCAATTTTATTAAGTCATCTTCGAGAATACTTAAAAACGAAGATGGAAGAATAATTACAAGAAAAAAGGAAGATACCCACAAATATTTTTACAAAACACTTTTTCACTGGCAAGGACAGTGTGTCCACCACACTTGTATTCTAACATCAAAATCTCAGAAGTGCTAACATAGAACAATGGGAAAATAACTGGATTGAAACAAGTGGAAATAAAGATCTGCTTCAGAGGAAACCACAGCTGTGAGGGTGACAAGGAATTGATATACAAGGTATCTGAAGGAGAGTTCAAAGAAAAGAAAGATATGGAAAAATCCCAGTCTTTAGGTCTTTATTAATGCTGAATAAAGGTTATTGAAAAAATATTAGCTATTGACCTACATGCCTATTTTACCCATTTATAAAAATGTTAATGAAAATCACATGGTGGACATCCTTAATTAGGGAATTTATAGGTTGGAAACAGGCAGGCTTTTATAAGCAGCATTCTACAGTAAACCACATCTTTACTAACAGTTGATTTAAAGATAGAACAAGACTGCATTTACTGTTTTGTTTTTGTTTTTTGCTTTTTGGAGGGGGAAGGGCAGGGGAATTGAATTGGGTTAAGTGACTTGCCCAAGGTCACACGGCTAATATGTTAAGTGTCTGAGGCCACATTTGAACTTAGGTCCTCCTGACTCCAGGGCCCGTGCTCTATTCACTGCACCACCTAGCCACCCCTACTGTTTATTTTTTTTAAAGCATTTAATTCACTAAAGTAACACACAACCTTAAAGACTCTTGTCTAACAATATCTCCCATTCATACATCAAAATCATTCAAGAATCCTTAAAAGATATGATATTACCTTGTTTGATGAGCCCCTTATTACAAAAATAAGGCAAAGCATAAGACAAGGAAGGGTATGTTCACCAAGAGTGTTTTCCATGATCATGGAGGAGATTAAGTACCAAGGGCAAATTTTAAAACAGATTCTCCATGCATGGCAGTTCCAAAAGTGAGAAATACCACCACCCTGTATGGGCACTGGCATGATCCAGCGGTGGGGTGGCAGTAGCCTCAGGTGCTACTGGAAGTCACAGACTAAAAATAACGGGGTGGTGGAAGCATAAGAGAAGAAAATTTTGAGAAACCATTAGTATATGTTTCATCTGTTATGAACACACAAAATTCAAGTTATAACAGATCAGTGATCAAGTCTGCTGATAGGTCTTAACAAGCAAGCGTTGGCAGGCCATGCATCGTAGGGAAGTTCAGCATGCATCAGCAGGAATACATGTGTGTAATGACTTGTTTATAATATGATTGCATGATGCAATATCACGTCATCAAAATTTCAATGTAGGAAAACCCCCACAAATTTACAATAAATTATTAAATTTAAGATGTGTCACTTTTTTAAAAAAATATTTTTTGGAATGACACAAATTTTAAAAAAACACATTGAAGAGCTTTTAAAAAAGTAGATTTTCGGGGGGGGCATTAAGTAATTTTTTTTAAAGTGGGTGGTAGGCCAAGTAAATTTGTGAACATCTGATGGCAGGGTCTACCAAATGCTACTGTTTATATATAATACTGTGTGTCAGTTGCATCAAATTCTGTAACACTGCAAAAACTCCAAGAACTCCAAGACCACTCAAAAAGAATTTGGTTTAGTCATCCACAAATGAAAAAATTAAGTGGATGAAAAATATCAGTTGTCCAGAACATGGCATACATTGATATAATATGACAATATATAGAACCTGTTCATCAGCATATATACCTTGGGTAGACAATCTAAATCGAGAAGGTGGACAGAATTCAACAGGTTGAAGAAAGCAGGCTAAATCGTCTTTAGGAAATGACGAAACTCCTTTAATGATTCCAAACTTCCCCCAGAGACAAAGACCCATTTTAAAAAAATCAATATTCTAATAAATTGTTGTATGACACGGAGTGGAATACTAGTCTCCGAATAATTAAATGAGTCTCATAAAGACATCATATCACATGTTGGGTGTGAAGCATACTGCAACATAAAACAAAACAAGGAACTATGAAGAACTGGATTAAAAGAGTTCATCATGTATGATCGCAAAATATGGTATGGTCAGAGGATGGAATAAGAAATTGTCTATCTGTTCAACTACCATCCTAGCAGTGTCAGGAGAAAGCAAAGAAAGCCTCCAGAACCTTGGGTAGACTTCCTGTGAAAAATTTTAAGGGAATGCAGACAATAGTCACACAAGACAGGCAGGCATAGAAGGTTCGAATCCACACCATTTAGATCAGTCTCATTTGAGCGTCTGTACATTTGAGTGTGTCTGATTTTGGGAAGGGAGAGGCACTGGCTGTTGGGGAAACACAGAAAGCTTCTTGTTTGAGGTTTACCTTAAGATGAACCTTGATGGTAACCAGGGGTTCCAAGAGGCAGAGGCAAGGAAGGTTAGCCTGTACAAGGAATGAGGATAAGGGACAGAATGCTGGGGAAAGGGTAAATCTGCCATGTGGATTCAGCCTAGAAAGATAAGAGTGGAAGCAGACTGTGAAAGATTTTAAATGCCAAACAATTAATATCTTATTGTAGAGGTATTAGGAAGCCAGTGAATATTCTGTGTAGAGGAGTGATATGATCAGACCTTTGTTTCAGGAATATTAATCTGTTATCTCTAAAGACTGGAGAGCAGAGAGATTCAAAGCAAGGAGACAAATTAGGAAGCTATCACATACATGCTGAGGGATAGGAGGGATGAGAGAGATATTTATCATTAGGTAGCTGTATCACATCAATTGCTTCTGACTAGGGTTTGTGAATAAGAGCAAGGGTGAGGTCAGAAAGGGCACATATGGTCAAGTATACGCACAAATTATGATCAAATAAATATTGATTATATATGGCAGTTAATTCTGCACAATAGTTCATGTCCTCCTCCTATTACTATTTCCTCAAATAGTGCTTTTAAATAGACAAATCTGAGGTCAGTTATTTTCATTAGCAAATGTGCAGAGATTTATCTGAGCAACATCACATTCTCAACATCTTCCTACAAAATCAGAACAAGAGTCCTAGATCTGAAGACAAGAGGGAGCTGAGTTGGAATCCTATCTATTATTTGCTAACTATGATTAAAGAAAAATCACTTATCTCTAAAATAGAAATAAGATTGTAATAGCCATCCTCAGAAAACCATGAGGGTTAAGGGAGAATGCAAAGCACTCTACAAACATTAAAACTCAACGTAAATGTATAATTGATATCATATTGCTTGTCTTTTCAATGGGTGGGGGAAGTACTGGAGGGAAGGAGAGAATCTGGAATTCAAAATTTTTTTAAAAACCAATGCCAAAGCAAACAAATGATGAATTGAAATATTTTTGAAAAAGAATAAATGGATTAAGCTAACAAAGTATGTAAATGTGAGCTATCATTATTTTATCTCCCAGAGACTTTCTATTTTCTCAGGACACAGAAAGGAGATAATAGGTTTCCTACAGCTGAAATAGTGTTTAAAAAAAAAAAAGGACCACACATTAGGTTTTCAAGTATCTTTTTGCAGGAGATAATCTTATTTACATTGATACAGAATCACTTTACATGTTTTAAATTAGACATTAATAGTGGCTTTATTTTAAGCAAATTAAAAATGAAATAGTGGAACCATTCAGAAACATTCTTCATTAACCTGCCTGACTTTTAGCATAAGTATTTCTTTTAATACTTAGAAGTCATAATATTCAAATAAAGCTGTGGCTACTACAGAAACAGTACACTTTGCTATAGTTTAACCTGAAAACCTAAAACTGGTTAGATTACTATTTTTAAAAACCCAAACAAACATTTGTACATGAACAGACAATGATTCTTAAGAGTCAAATAATTTAAAATACTTTTCTGATGATGCCAACAATGTAAGGACAGTAATCCAAGAACCATGGTTGGCAAAAGCGCAATTTGAATGAAACAGCTGAACTCTAACCACTTGGGGACATGGGATATAGTAGGACTTGGTACAAGGGCAATATGGTGGGCTTGAAGTCTGGCTTTAAATGACAAAACTGAAGTGGGAGGGATGACAGGTTACCTTTGTAAGGACAACTCTTTAAGGATAATTATGTCCTCTAGTCAATACATTTTAACCACCACCCCCAAACCCCCATTAATCTTCTTAGATCATTAGATGCCTTCAACACATCGCCAAAGTGCTTGCTTTACAAGATAAACTGTACTTCTAGGATTCTGAAAACAATGACACACAGAAGTGGTTGTGATGAAGGGAGAAATTAAATAGCTCTTGACATACCCTTTTAGAAGGAAAAGGACACTGTCAAGGCATGCTGAGTACAGACTCCTAAGGAAAAGAGCCTATTGGGATGGATTCACTTGGGCAATTCCCCAGGATACTTACTAAGTGAAAAGTTAATTAGTTCACAGCCATATGCAGCTTCAGGCTCCATTTTAAACTATGGGCAGAGGTTTTATGTTTTTTATTCTTGTTTGTCTTTTAAATTTCATAGTTACAATTCCCACCACATCCAACTTCAAATTAAAATTTTCGCTCCATAAGTAGTATGTAATTGTTCGACTATGTGCAGAGTCACAAGGATTTGGGTTACCTTCCCATGGACAGGAAATCTGCATCATCTGTTAAGATACCAGGGTCTATCTTAGAGTTAAGGCATATCTTATTGATAAGTCCATCCACTGGTAACCCTATTCTAAAGGGAAATTTGTCACATGATTTTACTGTTGCTGAAATATGTCAGAAAGCCTCTGCATGCAGCTGCTACGCTATTGATCTGGAGTCCTTTCATTTTGCAGTCCAACAGACAGTGTTCCTGCGACTTCCTCTGTCTAGTTTCCAGTGGACCGTTTGCCTGCATGGAAAAGGAAAATTAATAATAACATTTCACTTGGCTTAATTTCAAAGTGACAATAGGAAATTCTTGTGGGGGCAAAATTTGCTAAACACTTTCTAGCTGACATGCAGGATCATTTATCTAAATGGGATATACAAAAGACCCCAAACAGGTGCGGGGATTGGGTAAGACACAATAACCATGGGTAAGCAGCCAATGGATCTGCAAAACCCCTGGATTCCTAACAGTTCTCTGGATCAGTGAGCTAAAGATAGTCAGTCAAGAGGTTAGAATTCTTGAGTTCTAAGCCAAGTTCTGCCATTAATTCACTCTGTGACCTTGGGCAATTCAGTTTCCCTAACTGCAGAATGGAGAGAGTGCCTGTTGTGAAAAATTAAATAACAGGAATAGGGCTTTGGTTCAAAAATTGTTTGCCAATAAGTGTTAGTGAAGTGGAATGTGATCACAAAGTTGACTTTTGACATACGGCAATCACAAAGTGATCACTCAGCAATGTATTTACTGGTTTTTGCTATTGCTATAATGACAACAGTGCAAGTAACCATAAGTGCCTGACAGGCCTGAGGCTAAAGTTAAAGTGAGAGAAAAGAACAACTATTTAAAGGAAGAAGGGGCAGGGAAGAAATACCTCAAGAAATTTCCTACCTCGCCTGGGATATCAGGAACTAAACATTTTCTTAAGTTTGGAAAGGAATCCCTCCTTGTTCTCCCCAGCCTCAGGCCTAGCTCTGCCTCTGGCAGAGCTATCCATGGTGCTGCCACCTGGATACAAACAGCAAAAAAAGCTGTGGTAAAGGGCACATACAATATGTTGTACCATACACCACAGACGGACCATAAGAAAGAACAGTGTTAGCTTGGGAAATCAAGTTGGTAGGGTTACCTCAAGTACTATCCCAAGGAGAAAGAAACAGTTTCTTCTTGGGAAAGCAAAGAACAAAATGGCTGATATTAGAAAGGATTAATCTAAGTGTGGATAAAAACATGGATAAAAACTTTAATGCACTGGAATCTGTTTTTTGTAGATACAGGTTCATGACAATTTGGTAGGATGAAAAAAATTGAGAGTGAAAATACCAGGTTGTCTTTGACAGTGAAGGTAATAACCCAAAACAAGAATGGCTTTGTTACAAAGTGCTTCAATTTACCACAGATTCAACTATATTATACATAAGTGTCTTGGGTGACAGGTTCTACTAAGCTGAAAAGGCACTGAACAACAGGTCATATGATCAACTGGACATCTATGATCTGAAGAGTGTCCAGGCTAAGCTCAGAATTTCATCACCATACTGGCTATAACAGGATGAATTTTTTGAACCTAACAACTTTTAAAAGCTATCTATTAAGTCATGGAAGGGTTGCATCAATAGAGGGAGTGCCAACACTGATAAAAACCACACTATCTGAAGCACTATACAATATGCAGCACTTCAAAAAACTTTTTGATCGTAGCAGTTTCAAGGTAGAGAGTTCTAATTTCATCCCCATTTTATTGATCAGAAATCTGAGGCTAAAGAGAGGTGAACTAACTCACTTATCTCCCCTAACTCCAATTTTCCTTTGGCTTTGCAATCTAAACCTCACCATAACCTCCAATCCCTCCACCTCTCATATCTCTTCCAGGTCATGACCACTATAAAGGCTAAACTCTTCACCTTCCCCTATCTCAGCCTCTTAGTGAATCAGTTAACTCTAACCATCCTTGACACTGGAGTCCGTTGGCTATCTGATCTATTGCCAACCATACCTCAACCTTGGGATATTTTCATCATCTGCCACCTTTGCTCCTATTCATGGACTAGTGAACAAAGCTGGAGAAAACTCACAAAACCATGCCAATTGCCTCCCCTACAAATATGTAAACTGGGCCCCCATTGCAGCAATCTTTTCACACTTGTTAACAGATTCTCTATCCCACTCACCACAGCAGCTATTCCAAACCTATTCATCCTTCCTTGATTCCCATGGCAACTCCAGCCCCCACCCCTTATCCTCTCAGCTGAAGCTTGCCTCATATTTCACCAAAAAAGTTGAGGTTTTAACCATAAGCTCCCTCCCCTCCCCCATATCTAAAGATTCAGAAAACTCTCCCCCACCATCTCTTCTTTCACCTATCCCATATAAAGTAGTCCTCCTCCTTACCAAAGTGAGCCTCTCTAACATCAACAAGTACTCTTGATTCCATTCCATGCCATCTCCTCCAGCAGACTTTTACCTCTATCATCCTCCAGTCAATTGCTAATTTTCAATCTTTGTCTACTGCTGCCTACAGAAATGTCTACGGCTCCACTAGCTTTAAAAAACCAAAACTAAATATATTCCAAGTATTTCGCCCCCCCCCCCCGCAACCCCATGCCCTCCCAATTAATCTTATAACTCCTCTCTTTCATGGATAAACTCCTTGAAAAAGCTGTCTACAATTGGTGCCTCTACTTCCTCTCATCTTCTAAACTCTTATTATCTGGCTTCCATTCCTATTATTCAACTGAAATTGCTCTCTCTAAAGTTACCAATGAATGCTTAATTATGGCTTTTCCTCAATCTTCACCCTTCTTGACTTTTCTGTAGACTATGACACTTGTTCACCCTCTTTGTTTTCATAATATTGTTTTGACCTGCTTCTTTTCCAACCTATCTGACCATTCCTTCTCAATCTCCTTTGTTGGATCTTCATTCAGGCTGAACCTACTAATTTTGGGGGTGGTAATTCCCTCTGTACCTCCCCCATCCCCCACTTCTGCTCTACCCAGGCTCTATCCTTGTCTCCTTTTGGTGATCTCATGAAACTCCCATGGGCGCAATTACTATTGCAATAAAGATGCTTACCAGATCCAGATATTGACAGCCCTCGTCTTTCTTTTGACCTCCAGTTTCACAGCACTAATTCTCTCTTGGTTATCTCAAACTCAGATGTCTAAAACAGAACTCAATACATTCCTCTCTTTAACACTCTACTTTTCCCAACCTCGAGGGTACAACCATTCTCCCAGACACCTAGGCTTGCAACCTGAGTTTCATTTTTGACTCCTAAGTTGCACTCACCACAATTGTCCAATTTGTTGTCATGTCTCTTACATGTACCCTTTACTTCTCTATCACTGCCACCACCTCAGTGTAGGCTTTCACTGCCCGACTCCTGGACTACTGCAATAGCCTTCTGGCTAGTGTTCCTGACAGAGTTCAAAGCACCCAGTCCAGGTTATCCTCAGGTCAGATCAGCTCATTCTCCTATTCAATAAATTCCAGTACCTCACTATTATCTCTAAGATCGAATGTAAAATTCTCTGTAGGGTTTTTATTTTCCTACATTTTAAATCTTCAGACACTCGACCCTCCTCCATATACTCTACAATCCAGCTACACTGGCAGACTTGCATCTTTCATTCTATGCCTTTTCACTCACTGTCTGCCCCCCACCATACTGGGACATTTTCCCATTTCACCTTGGCCTCCTCACTTCCTTCAAAACTCAGCTCAAATTCAACCTTCTGAAGGAGATCTTTTCCACCTGCTCCCTATTCCACACCCTTCCTCTGAGATGACCTACCATTTGTACTACATATATTTTGTATGTACAATTTTTGCATATTATCTCTCCCATTAGAATATGTGCTTTGTGAGGGCAAGAACCATGTTTTTGTTTTTCTTTGTATTCTCAGTACTTAGTACAGTGTCTGGAACATAGTAAATATATAAGTGTTTTCTGACTAGCCAACCATGGTACAGAAAGTTGGTCTGATACAAAATAAAAAATTAATATGCCAGAGATAATGTCTTCTTCCAAGCACAGAGAGATTTGTCTCCAAACATCAGAACAAAATATTACATGCTATGAAGTTGGGGACACACAAGACTGCAATGAAACTGCTCTCTCTCATAACTTCCTTGTATCCTACAGCCATGTAGTACAACATGGGGTCAAAAGTACCTAGTCACGTGACTAGCCAAGTCACGATCTCTCCATATCTCTTTTGTCAGGCCCCAGAACAGGAATAAAAACTCTAATAGCTGAATATAGCAAATGAAACAGGTATTTATTAAATATCTAGTGTGTTCCAAGCATTATACAATGTATAAGGGATACAAAACAAAAATAAAGCAGTCCCTGCCCTCAAGGAGCTCGTTTTATTGAAAGAGACAATATTTATATAAATATGTATATGTAAATATATCTCTAAAATAAATACAAGAATCAGAATATGGTTAATATACAAGGTGGCACTTACCAGATTTCAAAGGAGAAAAGGGATTCTAAGCAGTAGAGGTAAGGAGGGAGTACATGCTAGACCAACAAACAGACAGTGCAAAGGTTTGGAGATGGGAGATGGCATATGGGATGTGAGGAAAAGCAAGGCCAGTATAACTGCAACCCAGAGTTTGGGAAGGAGAGTAATGTATAATAAAGTCAGTAAGTTACAGGATGACCAAGTTGTAAAGGGTTCTAAAAGTCAAACTGAGAAGCCTTTAATGTTATTCTCTAGGCAAGAGAGAGGTAGTAGATTTTGTTGGGTCATGTGCTCAGACCAGCAATTTAGGAAAAACAAAGTATTATTTTGAGGATCAAATGAGATGATATATAAATTGCCTTGTAAATTAAAGTGCCAGGGACAGTGTGGTAGAGGGGGAAAGAACTATGGATTTGGAACCAAATTCAGATTATGATGATTTCACCTCCTCTAATCTAATAAACCCAAAAAGTGTGAAAAGAATTGCCCCAGGTAGGCCATAGCACAGCTGGGATTCAAACTCAAGTTTTCTGATTCACAGTTCACTGTTCCTCCTAGGCCATTTTCTTTAACTAGGTCAGGAATTGAGAGAAGTAGAACAAAATCTGAATGAAAATCTGTAGACAATTATTTGTGGCTTAGGATTTTTTATACATATATTTTCTGATACCATAAATATCTCTTTCAATATCTTGTGTTCAAGGTTAGTCAGTAACTTTTTTTAAAGGAGGCTTAAAAGTGGAAAGCACAGTTTAATTTTATGAAGTCATTTGAATCTACAAGTACAGAAAAGCATTTTACTTTTTGTATATGCTTTGCAAACATTTAACTTTTTACTATTAATAGGTAAATTAAAATATATTACTTTAAGAATCTGTGATTCTTATCTGTGTGAGTACTACCTCCACCAATGAAGACTAAAAGCCCTGGAATTCTCACCATTTTGACACCTTCTGCTGATTAGTAGTATTTCTACAAACATCGATCTCCAAGCTTCTCCAGCTGAGTAGAACCTGCTTGAAGCTACACTCAAGTGGAACAGCCTTCAAAAACCAAGGATGGGAGATTTGGACTTCTAGCTAAGGCAGCTGCCTAAATCCCTAGCTCCCACATACCTAACCACAGTAAGTGTGCCCTTCTATAACGCACCCCCCCCCCAACAGTGACTATTTTGGTCTTCTGTAATCTTTGCCAAATTACTGGATATGAGGTGAAACTGTTTTGATTTGTATTTCTCTTATTACTAGTAATATGGAGTGTTTGTTCATAAGGTTAATCATATGCACTTTTTTCTTCTGAAAACTTCATATTCTTTGACCTACTAATACTGGTAAATGGCTTTTGGTTTTATGTCTCTGTTAATTATCTATACATCATGGATACTAAGCCCAATCTAAGAAATGTGATATAAAGATTTTTTTTCTAGTATATTACTTCCCTTCTTATACCAAATAATTAATTTTGTTTGTTTAAAAGTTATTAAATTTCACTTTTTTTTTCCAATTTCAATCAAAATGACCTATTCTTTCATAAAGATAAAACATTTCTACAAAGTATCTGCCTCTATCCCTTGTTTGGTTCAGAATTCATTCCTACTGATAGCTATGAAAATATTATCTGCTTCTCTTCTAATTACTTTTGTGATATGATCTTTAAAATTTAGGCCAAGTATTGATTTTTAACTTATTGTGAAACAGTATAAGAGGCTAGCCAAATTTCTTGTCAGACTATTTTCCAGTTTTCTTAGCAGTTCTTATTAAAATGGGAGTTAATTCCTAAGAGAGGCACACAAATGATTTGCTGGTAGAGCTTTGAATTTGGTACAAACATTTTGGAAAGCAAAAACAAAAAAACAAAAAAACCAAAAACAACTACACAAATTAATTTGTTAAAATAACCATGCCCTTTGCCCCAAAGATCAGTTACTGCTAGACACATACCCTAATGGAAGTCCGTAATAAAAAGGTTCTACCACAATACTCAACAGAAACAAATAACTGGAAATAAAATGAGTGCCTACTGATTAGGGATTGGATAAACAAATTGTGGTACATGAATGTAATGGAATTTTACTTGTGATACAAGAAACAATAAGCCTGAGGAATACAGAGAAGCCTTGAAAGAATTACACGAATTGACACAAGTGAAGTAAACAAAGTCAAGAAACAATATGCATGATGATTACAACAATGGAAATGAAAAGAACAAAAACCACAACAAAATAAATGAAAATGAACACTGCAAAATTACAAAGAGCAAGTTTGGTTTCAAATATGAAGTGAAAAGATAACTGCCCTTATTCCTTTGCAGAAAGGAGGGACCACATAGGTGGGGAGCCATTACATCCTCACCTCTTCACTCACAATAGTCTTGACTACTGTTGTGGAAGTGTGTGGGGTTACCTCAAGCCCCCTCAGTTCCACCAATATCGTGACTAACAAGAGACAGGCAGAATCAGTCCTCAAACAAGTACAAGTCTCAGGTGAAACAAATCTGTCCTCTAACTAAGCTTAAAGTCTTTCTAGCACGCACCTCCCCTGGGAGGAGAAAGAATGTATGCTCTATTTTTTAAAAGTCTTTCCTGGCTGTGAGATGGTGAGTGATTCTGTTGACCAGCTGTGTAGTTTCACATAAACTAATCAATTAAGAAACCTGAATTTTCAGGTTTCAATGTCTCCCTTGTATACATTTTCCCCATAATAAAATCAAATCTGCAAAGAAACTGAAGATTAACTTCGAAACCTGCCTTAGTGTTCACTTAGCAACTACAAATGTTTTGAAGGCAGACCTACTGGGATAGTCTAACAGCAAGCCTTTTGAAAGTGGGTAAAGCATTCTTATACTTAGTACCTGACCCAGTAAACATTTTCACAAATGAAGCACAGTACGGGTAAATGGGAGAGCTTGTATTCTTCCTATTCAGTAGCTGTCAGAGTTCCTGTGTGGTGAAATGCCTAGAACAGTGATATACAGGGATTTTATTTTAACACCATGGCGCTGGAGAGACTTCTTAATGAAATTTAATACTGCTTTTGTCCTATTTTAATGTGTGAGTACACTGTAGATTATTTGATTTTCTCCACAGAGGATGTAAAAAAGTTAAATACATGCCTATACAATAACAGAAAGCTTTAATGAATTGAAGACTATGATTCTTAAGTATGATCTTGATTACGCCTTGGAACCAAATTCTGCCTGGGAACATACCTCCGAAATTTTAAATTGATGGGGAAGGAGAATTTGATATGTAAGATTTCATTTCATAAACAACTTTTATAAAATGCAACCAATGAATAAAGTAAGGTCAAGCTAGTCCATTTATGTCAAAGAAAACATGAAACCAAGATCTGGCTTACAATGAAAAAAATAACCAACTTTAGGGTAATTAATAACTGACTACTACATCTTTTGAGTTACAGCAAATGGAAGACTTATGAAAAAAAATTACAGAAACTGCCATATACCCTAAAATCTTAATGAAAGCTATCCTGAATGAATCATTTTAACATTTCCAGGCAAAAAGGACTCCATGAGAAAAGAAATAAGATAAAATGTTCTAAGTTATTCAATGATGCTATAGTGTTCTGTCAAAATTCTACATGTAAGTTTTTGTCCCTAGCTTTCTTGTACTCTGCATTATCTATTCCTCAACACATAATAGGTGTTCAATTAGTTCAATAAAGGTCTATGAATATATATATATATATATACACACATATATATATGTATACACACACACACACACACATATATATATTTTCACAGTAGTATTATATGTAATAATAAAAAAACCTGGAGCTGGGCTCGGTATATTTGTGACATAATGAGTAATGGTGACTGTATGAGCCTCTCTACTCCTAGCCTGGAGACAGAAGATCCAGTCTCAAAAGAACAAATTATAAAGCTGAACAAAATACATGCCCACTGAATAGAGAGGAGCTCAACAAATTATATTACTATAATAGAATACTACTGTACTGTGAGGAATGATGAATTATTAAAAATTCAGAAAAAGATGAAAATCATTATAGGAAACAAGAATGTGGTCAAAAGAATAACATATAAAATAATTATAACAATATCATAACAATGTGGAAAGTCACCCATAACCATGGTCAACTGCAACAGCTGGTATCAGTACCAACTTGTAAAAATTGAAGAACACATTTCTCTTTTCTTTAAACAACTGACAAACTAACCTTTTTCAAAGGATTTGGGGTGTTTATTTAATGATATCTAACAAAATAATACCAATATTTATTTTTACTTTATTGATGATTACAGAACTTTCCAACTGCTTCACTGAGAAACCTTGCATGTTACTGAAAAAGTCTTTGCTGTTCTAATATACCATTCAATCAGAGCCATTAAGTTCTCAAAACTCTAAAACTTTTTACAATACATCAAGCACAAAATAATGAAATGGCAATGAGATATCAAGACTATACTGGTAATCCCCGATACAGACTTCCTGTGCTAAAAAGATGGAGGGGATTGTAAAAGAAGACCATCTTTTCAAAACCAGAAATGCATGATGTTTTTCTCACTGAGTGTAGTAGTATTAATTATTAAAACAATTACTAATGTGGAAGACTGAAGCTTTGATGTACTTATTAAAATAATTTACTTAAGCATATTTACTTGTAATTTACATAGGGCTTCTCTGATAACAGCAGTGTTTTCCTCATAGTAACCCTATAAGGCAGGTACTGAAATTATGATTCTCTTCATTTTTTAGATGAATGACTCATTCATAAGCACATGGCTAATGTCAGAGTTGGAAGCTGAACCCAGGTTTTCTGACTTCCAAATCCTATGCTCATTCCAGGATGCCACATTGCCTTTCTAACATTATGCATCACATTTAAGCTCAGAACAAACTCTCTTGACTTCTCATTTTTAACTAAAACCAATGTTAAAAATGTTTAAAGGTCAAATGATTACTTGTTGCTTGATACTCTACATTCCTAATGAATCCTGTATATGACACCTCAAAAGGCTTTTGAAATCAGAATTCTCTCCAAAAGTATGGATTAACAGTTCTGAAGCAGGGACTAAATGTCATGCCCAAGGTCACATAGCAAGTGGCAGAACAAGTGTGATAGAACCCAGGAGCTTTCCTAACTATTCTACAGAAATTCCCCTCTAGCAAGAGGCACCTGTTAACATTCTTACTGTAGCAAAATATATAAAGAGAAAATTATATATTCTTTTAAAGAAAATGATACCCTTCTAGTCATTCCATATCCAAATGCATGTTGTCTGCTTATAATAATGACTCTAGAAAAGATGGCAAATACACAACACATAAAAACACTGGTGTAAAAGAAATGTTGATGTACTTATCTCTCCATGCCCTCACGACTGAAAGGAAGTCTTTTATATATTCTTCCCAAAAGAACCAGAAAGAAGTATTCTATGTCCCACTCAGTCACCTCTAAAGCATTAAGAAACATTTCATGAAATCCTTACCAGTAGCTGTATTTATGACACCATTTACTGTCCCTTCAACATCAGTCTCATCCTCTGCATAGCTGAGCATTAGGCTTTGCTGCCTGCTCGTCAACCTTCTGTGAAGGGCAAAAAGGCAACATACCATTATTTCTGAGTGGCTGTTCAATGCCTGTTTTGGACAGAGACAGATGATAGTCTTTAGTACATAGTAAACAATGATACACCATATTCATGTCTAATATATTCAAGAATCCTTTAGTGTATCCATTACATGACCAGGAAAAATAAAGGTTCATCATAACATTCAGATACAAAGACATGCTTCTTCACACTCTTACACTACATGTTCGCTTACACTCTTCTTTTTAATTGCTAGAACTAAATAATCTCTGCATTATCTTATAAAAAAAAGCATTCAACACAAAACTATGTGACCAACATAGTGTGGTCCTCAGGCTGATCTATTTCCTACTCTATTAACCAAATAGAGTATTTTCTTTCATTTACCATGAAAACATATATGTTTCTAAAAGAGGTTAGGCTTTCACTATAATTTCAGAAAAGTGTATACAGGAAAAATTTTGGCTATAGGCCAAAAAAAAAAGTGACTTGTTGCAAAAATGTCAATTTCTTACCCCTAAAATGTGGCGGGGAAATCCACCAAATATAGTAAAAACAATGAGGTACCTAAACCAGATCTTCCCCCAAAACTTAAATGAAAATCAAATTCTGAAATACTTCTCAACAAATTATTTCAACAATAACCATTAAGCACTAGAGATTCTTCCAAGGGAAAAAGTGTTACTGCAAAAAGTAAAGAGTAATTCAGAAGCAAAGCAATTTTCATTACACATAGACTAATATTCTCAATAAGTGTTGTTGACTATTACCAAAGTGAAAGATTTATTAGATTCTAATATACTGTCAAACTAGTCACTCACCTGGGAATTCTAACCTTTAGATGAATGTAGTGGTCACCATAGCCATAACTATTAATCCGGGGGATGCCTTTCCCACTCATTCGAATCTTTTGGTCAGTCTGCATCCCAGGAGGGATCTATGAATGCAAAAGAAATCGGCTGAGAATGCCTTTGTTCCTAGGGGCCTAAATAAACAATTTTCATTATAGTAAGATAATCTTAAAGTGCTGCCTTGGGAAGAGTTAGCCATCATTCAATCTACTAATTGTTCAATGAACCCCAAACTTCACAAATCTGAATATTCTCTCTAACCATGCAGATTATAATCCAAACATATCTTTTCATAAAATGCTCTACAGAAGACTGACCCAATGAGCTGGAAGTCTACCTCTAGGTTTTTGGGTTTTTTTTAAATATTCAACAGTCCCTGATCCCTTGCTTCAGCTACATGATCAATCCACTTCCTTTTCCCAACAAATATAAACCTTAAAAGTATTATATGGGGCAGCTAGGCAGCACAGTAAATAGAGCACCAGGCCTGGAGTCAGGAGAACCTGAGTTCAAATCTGATCTCAGACACTTAACATTTGCTAGCCATGTGACCTTGGGCAAGTCACTTAACCCCAACTGCCCTGCCTTCTCCCCTCCAAAAAAAAAAGTGTTATATAAATGTGAACTATTATTATTATTATTATTATTATTATTATCATCATTATCATACATTTTAAGTCTACTGAAAAGTCACTTCTTGCATACAAGTTCTTATGGTTAATAAGCTACAGTCTACTTAGGCATATAAAATGTCTTTAGAATTCCCTGTTGGGTCATCTGTAATTTTGATATTTCATAAATTATAATGCTACTGATTGAGACCAGTTCAGATTGAGGTCAATTCAATTGAGGCCAATCATGACTTTTAATGAGGAAAAAATAATTTATATTCAATAACAACCTAAAAAGGTGCTTTATTCTGAACGTAAAAGCATAACCCTAAAGTTTGTATATGTTATTAATCCAGCAGTTACAGGACACTTGAATTCCATTTTCCCATGCAGGGCAAACTGCAGGGAAGCAAAATAGCAGGGCAGTAAATAGACTCCCTTAATTTCTTGCAGACCAAGTAACTTACCGTGACATTGATTGTCTCATATAGCCCCTGAGCTCTGGCTGTCCCACCAAGGACAGCTTGAGCTACAGAAATAAAGAGGTCTGAGTGGATATCTGCTCCATCCCTCCTAAACACAGGACTTCTCTGAACCTAAAATTATCAAGGATGAAAAAGGATTATTACCAAGAGACCAAGTCCTATAAATGATGCATTATTTACCAGAAAACCAATTTCTGTGGTCTGAGGTACAATTTTAACTCTTTCTGCTTTTGTTTCAAGGAGAATGATGACCAAAAGACTTCCACTTCCCCAAACTGGACCTTCAGTGTTTTGGACTTAGGTTTTCTCCATCCTAAAAAATCATCTGTCATTTTCAACACTGAATTGCAAGAAGAAGAAGGAGGAAAAAAAAGCTCCATTTTTTTTTCAATATATCATGTGCTATAGAAAAAAAAGAAATTTCCTCATGGTTCTATTTCTTGAGCTCAGGAGGATGGAAATGCAGTGAGCTAATCTTCCTGGGTGTCTAACACTAAGTCCATTATCAACAAAGTGAGAGCTCCCGGAGTGAGGGGCCCAGGAAAGACTTCCTTGCCTAAGGGGGTGCAAACTATCCCAGGTCTGAAACAGAGCTGGTCAAATCTCCCATCCAATCAGTAATGAGATCAAGTTCATGAGCTGTCCCACCATTTGCATCTAAGATGAAATAGGAAAACCAAGTCTTTTAAATTTTTTTTAAATGTAGGTTTTCCTCACCAGATTGTGGAGTTGGAGAAGCCAAGAGCAATCTAATGGCTAACAAACATTTATTAAGTGTCTGTTATGTGCATGGAAGGACACAACATGTACACAAATAAGGATACACGTATACTTACACACAGACACACAATAATTCAGGGAGGGAGAACCAACAGCTATTTTAACAGTATAAGAAAAGACTTTATGGAGTAGGTGACACCTCACACTTGCTTTAAAGATCATAAATGTTAGAGGGACTGTAGGAAAACAGGAGCTCTACTGTACTGTTGAAGGAACTGTGAACTGGTATAGCCATTCTGGAAAGCAACTGGGAACCATGGCAGAAAGTTATCTTTAACTCAGCTACAGCTATACAGTACTAGGCCAAAAGCCAAAAAATTTAAAATTAAATTAAATTAAAATTAAAAAAATTAAAATTAAAAAAATTAAAGAGGAAAAAGACGTGCAAAAATATTCACAGCAGCTCTTTCTGAAGTGGTGAAAAACTGCAAATTAAGGCAATAGGTATCTTACTGGAGAATGAGTAAACAAATTATAATACATAAATATAATGGAATATTATTGTGTCACAAGAAATGAAGAAACAGTTTCAGAGGAAATTAAGATGTATCAAGTGATGCTGTACAAAGTTAGTGAAATAAGGAAAATAATTTATACAATGATAACATTAAAAAGAAAAAAAAATTTAAGACAGCTTAGGACTCCAATCAATATAATGATAAATCATGAGTCTGAGAGATGAAACCCGTAATTCATCTCCACAAAGGTGATGAAAAAACAGCCATCTTTAGACATGCCTAATGAGAGAATTCATTTTGCCAGACTACATGCTCAATTTCTCCTGAAAAGCCATACAGGAATTCATATTTGTCCTAGAAACAATTACAAAGCCATCAGATAGCATGATATGGTCGTTATAAACCTGTGCTTTAGGAGAATTACTTTGGCAGCTTGTGGAGAATCTATTGGGTGAGAAAAGACTTAAGGCAGGGAGGTCATTATAATAGTTCAGGTAATTAGGGCCTGAACTAAGGTAGTAGCTATGTTTAACTCGGATGAAAAGGATGCAAATGGGAGAGAGTGAAGAGTAGAGGATAACAACCTAAACTGGGAAAATCATGAAAAGGGACAGTTTTAGGGGCAAACAATGAGTTGTTTTAGACATTCTAGTTAAAGATATCTATGGGAAATCCAGTCTGGAATAAAAAAAAAGATAACTGGCAATGTGGAGCTGTAGCTGAGAAGAAAAATCAAGCTAGAGATACATATATGCAAGTCATCTGCATAGAAATGCTAACAAAATACATGGGAATTGATAAGACCTCCAAATGAGAATATAGAGAAAGAAGAACACCCTAAACAGAGCTTTGAGGTACAACCAATTAAGAGATATGACATGGGGTGGCTAGGTGGTGCAGTGAATAGAGCACTGGCCCTGGAGTTAGGAGGACCTGAGTTCAAATCCGACCTCAGACACTTAAGACAAAAACTAGCCATGTGACCTTGCACGAGTCACTTAACTCCAATTGCCCTACCTTTCCCCCTCCAAAAAAAAGCAAAAAAAAAAAAAAAAAAGAAAAGAAAATCAAGTAAGAGAAGAAGAGGAAAAAATGGGAAGAGAAATGAGAATGATGCAAGAAAATGATGAAAAGTGAGTCAACAACCTGACTGAAGAAAATAACACCTTAAAAAATAGAGTAACTAAAATAGCAAAAGAGGCCCAAAAAGCCAATGAGGAGAAGAATGCCTTAAAAAGCCAAATTTGCCAGATGGAAAAAGAATTTTAAAAGCTCACTGAAGAGAAAAATTCCTTCAGAATTAGACTGGAGCAAATGGAAGCTAATGACTTTATGAGAAATCAAGATACTATTGAATAGATCCAAAATAGAAGGCAACGTGAAATATCTCATTGGAAAAACCACTGACCTGGAAAACAGATCCAGGCGAGATAATTTTAAAATTACTGGACTACCTGAAAGCCATGATCAAAAAAAGAACCTAGAAATCATCCTTCAAGAAATTCTCAAGGAAAATTGCCCTGATATTCTAGAACCAGAGGGCAAAATAGAAACTGAAAGAATTCACCCATTACCTCTTGA
>JAQQSV010002767.1:0-22189 GCA_028646515.1 Pseudochirops corinnae | reverse complement strand
AGTGGTATTGCTGGGTCAAAGGGTATGCAATTATTTGTAGCCCTTTGGGCATAGTTCCAGATTGCTCTCCAGAATGGTTGTATCAATTCACAACTCCATGAACAATGCATTAGTGTTCCAATTTTTCCACATCCTCTCCAGCATTTGTCTATGTATCTCTTTTGTACATAGTTGTTTGTTTGAATGTTATCTCTCTGATTAGACTTAGCTCAGTGAGAGCAGGGGCTGATTTTTGCCTTTCTTTGTATCCCTAGTACTTAGCATAGTGCCTGGCGTATAGATGCTTAATAAGTGCAAGTTGACTCTTAAATTATAATTTGTCTTTTGTCCTATTTGCTACTCCAAACTGACGTCTTAGTGTTGTACTTTTCCTCTATACACTCAGAGAAATCTGAAACAGTACAGTTCAAAAAAAGATAATTTTAATTCATTTTCATTTACAGGTCTGCATTACATTCACTGAATTTGGAAAAATGCAGGATGTTTGTAACCTTCTTGTTGAAAAGCTAGATAGTTCTGTTATCATCAGTCCTCCTCAGTTTTACCATACACCAGGAGCTATCGAGAATCTTAGGTAAGTTAAATTGTAAAAACAATAATAATAATTTCTATTATATGACTTGTTTATTGTCAATAATGTTATGTGTTTTTTTGTTCCCAAGACGTCAAGTTTGTCTCTGTGCTGTTGGGAATGCATGGCGAAAAGCTCAAGAAGTATGTCAGCTTGTTGGTCAGTCACTTGGAAAACCTCTATTAATCAAAGAAGAGGAAACGAAAGAATGGGAAGGTCAAATAGACAATCAGCAGTCATCTGACCTAGCAGGTTCACTAAGTATACAACAGAAAATCCAAAGTGCAACTATATATGCTTCTTCCAGGGTATTTTTAAACTTTGAGGTTAAGAAAAAGGAAAAGAAAAAAAAAATGATTTAAAATTCTTTATAACCAAGCATTTTTCATTTTCGTATCTAATTGCCCAAAACCATGATTAAATTTGTATAATTTTTATAAAGTTTTTCTTTATACTAAGATTAATATTTTATATAGAATGCCAAATTTTATCTGTCAGCAAAAAAAAAAAAATGGACCCCACAGCATAGTTAAACTCTTTGTGTTCCCCATTTTCAGTTTTTGCTTTCAATTCCCATTTTCCCCACATTCTTATTTCATTGTAATGTCATTCTTTTTACTTTTTTTATTTTGTGACCATGAGAACAGAGTTTGCATTATTAATTATCTTTTCTCTTTACCTGAATAAAAAAAATTTTTTAGACTGATTTTCATGGATATGTTCACAGAATGCTTTCTATTAATTTTTACTGGTTTTTTTTTAGTCTTATATCATGTTCCATGGATGCATTAAACATTAATTTAAAGTACAGTATTATCACAAATTAATCTGCCTCACTTTATCACATGACTGCAGTTTACATTTAAATGTGGTTTCATCTTCTGCACTACAATCCAAAAATGCCAAAACTACTTTATGAAATATTAAATGAACTTTAAAATAACTGGATATCAGTTAAAACTAAGTAACTTCATTTTTTAAAAAATAATTTATTGATGAAATTTTGTAAAACTGAAAATGTGAAACATCAGTATGCACTATTGGGTATGAGTTTCACCGTACTGCCTCAGGAAGCTTATAATTTTTTTAAAATGTACAGCAACTACAATAGTGAATAGAAGGTAAAGTTGGAGTCAAGCGTGAAGAATAGAGTAAGCAAGCATTTAGCTGGAAGAGTACAATTTTAGCTTCAGTTACAGGAAGAGAATGATGCAGGATGGGAAGCAAATGATCATGACAAGAATAGGACTTTTTAAGTTTTTTCAGCTTTCGGGGGATGATACTACATTTGAGAAACCTTAAAACAGTTTTGACCAAACTGAAGGATGAGCTGGGATGGAATAAGAGAAAAGAACAAAAAACAAAACCATTTGAAGTTTGTATTTTATATAAAAGACTGATAAGTGATTTTAGCTATAAAATGCAGTAAGGAGAAAGGGGAAAGGAAAAAAGTTTACTGTATTGTAAATTCTTTTAGAGTAAAGATGGTGCCTTATTCTTGAGACACCCTCAGCACTTTATATAGTGTTTTGCAGAACCATAACTAGTAGTAGGGTTTTGGCCTGTCATGGCACTAACAACTATGGGTCCAGACTCCACAAAGGATATAATAGGTCCTTTTCCTGGCGTCTAAGAAAGTTAGAAACAAGGATCTCTTCTGGCCATTTTGGTTTTAACATTCTGGGCACTTCCCTTTCATGCCAGAGTCACAGATGTGAGCTATATGCCCACACACAGGAAAGGCCATGGAGGACTGGAAAATTGTATGCCTGTCTCACTCCCTGTCCGCAGATTCCAACTGGCTTAAGTAGACTATAAACCTGCCTATCGAGCGGTTCTTTTCTGTGAATGTACCAAGATTTTTTTTGTTTAAAATGCACTAGGCACTCATGAACCATAACAATCCAATTAAAATAATTTTAATATTTAAAGTTTAAAAAACACATAATACCTAGAATAAAAATAATATAAAACAAAACTCCCATTCCAAAATCTGTAATCAAAGGAAATATTCTGTCATCATTTCAAGCTCCAAGAAAGATTTCTTGAACCTTTTTCCCACCAAACCACAAGGCCTGCAAAGTACCAGGTAAAGGTAAACCAAGGCAGAGGATATACTGTATGGCTACACCAGTGACAAGAGCCCCAGAAGCCATCCCAAACTCCCACTAAATCCCATCTGCCATAGTGACAAGGTTCCAGTAATTTTCTGGAGGATCTTTAAACACCATTAAAATAATCCCATAGCAATTATAAAAACTAGAGACAAAGCTTAAATTTTTTAAAATACATAAAACAATATAAACAGTCTTTCTTAAAATAGGAAGATAAAGTCTTCCAGGAAAAAATAATCATGATATCTAGCACCAAGAACTAGGTCCACTAAATAGGTGATATGTCCAACATTGTTACTGGTCCCCATCACAGATGGTCCACCTGAGTAAAAATAGCTAAAAAATTACAGGTCTTTTACATGTAGCCTTTGCTAGGCTGACTGACAGCTACGATATCTTAGGTATCTAAGTTAATGCTAGTACTCACCCCTGACTACAATGTTCCCAGGCTGGCCACCTAAAACCTACCTCTCTCCAGCAGCACCAAATTTTGACCCGCTTAAAAATGTCTCCTAATTTTATCTTCCTTCATTTACATTGGATGAAGACTTCCCTTCAGTTACATCCAAGGTCTTAAAATAACAATGAAATAAGCCAAAGGAACCCTTTTTGTCCAAGTTAACTTCAGGTTATCGTGGTTATAAAAATAATAACAACAACAACAACAAATTTACCTTTCAAAAAGCAAAACCCATCCCAGGAACTCCAAACCTTTTCTGAGGAACTGTCCAAGCCATCCAGGGAAAGGAAACTTGCCATTTATAGGGAATCCACACCATTTTCCCAAGTTTCAACAGTCCTGAGGGAGCAAAAAACCTGAGACCTGGGTGACCATGAACAGATGACGGAATGAGAGGTGGAGCTTGTCAGCTGGAACTATATCCAAGAGTAGTCCATTCTGATCAGTCAAATCTTCTTGAAGGGTAGGTTCAAGAAACTTCTGGAGTAAAGAGCGCTTCCCCCTTATTGGACTTACATTGATTTGTCAAAGACAAAAGGACTGACATCCAGCCCTAATAGTCAGAGGTACGATGAAAAATTGTTACTTTTAAGAGAGATCATTCCACCACTCCATGATCAGCTGCCTAGGAGTGATATGGAAAAATGGAAAACCCAGCAATTAATGACAACAAGCTCAATCCTAAACCTTCTTTGTGGTAAAGTGGTTACCCTGTAAGAAGCAATAGGCACACTCATATATATAAGCCAGGCCACTTGGGCATGTATCAGCTCTGCCTGCATTAGTGACTAAGCTCCTGTTTACCACCTTCTCCCTTTTCTGAAGAATCCAAGTCCTGTACCTGACCTTGCCTGGGGCTGAGCCTCACCCTCCACCCCCATCAGCATGGAAAAATGGATACTAAAGGCATGCCTGTATGTTAAGAATGGTGGTGGTGTGGTGGTAGTGATAGGGGGAAAGGCAAGTGAGTGGAGAAATATGTTAGACTTCTCTTTCTTTTTTCTTTATTTTTGGAGGGGGAAAGCAAGGCAATTGGGGTTAAGTGACTTGCCCAAGGTCATACGGCTAGTGTGTCAAGTGTCTGAGGCCAGATTTGAACTCAGGTCCTCCTGACTCCAGGGTCAGTGCTGTATTCACTCTGGCTGCCCCTTTTATTTCTTTCTTTTTTTTTTTGGAGGGGGGAAGGGACTTCTCAAATACACACCTGCCATCATAGATGGGCTTTGTATGACCTAAATAGCAGCTAGTTAGCAAATACGGTGTGCTCTCTCCTATATCTGTCCTATATCTCACACCTAACAGAAGCCTTCCATATTCTGAATCTGGCTTAAGATCTCCCTGATGACTAAAACTCTTAAGTAATTTTTTAGGATCTCTTGCTAAATCCAAAAGCCTTTTCTCATGTTTTATTCTTAAACCATGCAGTTTTCAATACTACTGACCATCCCTTCCTCCTGGGTTTTCTTTCCTCCCTTAGTTTCTTTTAAGTCTCATGTGTACTACATCCTATGGCAAGCTTTTCCTATTTCCCCTTATCTTTCCCTCAGATTATCAGAACTATTATGAATATACTTATCTCTTTACATGTTGTATCTTCTTCCCCCTCCTAACAGTATACACACTTTGAGGTTAGGGTATGTTTTTTTGTTCTGTCTTTGTATAGCTAGTATAGTGCCTTGAACATATAGTTGTAACTAAAAAAATGCTTGTTGAGTTGGAAACTACTGGATGATCTACAGGTGTGCACTCTTCCCAAACTTCCTCCCACCAGTGTTTTAGTATTTCTGTCTCTCCCTCTCCACTTTCTGTTCCAAACTGAGAATATCTTTTCTTCCTTTTGCCCTAGCTGCAAAAATGTCTAGTTATGATGCTTTGCACATAGTAAATGCTTAATAAGCATGCATATTTCATTATTTTCCTTTCTTCTTTGGAAAACACAGAATTTAGAGCTAGAAAGAAATGTAGAGATCATAGAAGTCATAGAATTTGAGAGTTGGAAGCAGGGGTGTACTCATGCCCCTGGAGTTAGCTAGAAACTGGCCTATGAAAGTCAATTGTGAAATTTTCAGAGTGAGCATTTACACCTTGGAAATCAACAAATGCTACAAATCAGGGCTTGATTTGTTGTTTTGTTTATTGTTTAGACTCAAGAAAGTGATGGAGGAAATGTTAATAATGCATAATAAACTTAAAAGTGTGTCATTCATACTTTTTTTCATATAGCCAGTTGTTAAACAATGGATAGAAGGGCCTCTTTAGTCCAATTTATACCCCAAAAAAATGACAAAACTGACAAGCAGTCATTCAGCCATTACTTGACTTCCAGAAAGGGATAAGCAAACACCTTTTGAAGTAGACTGTTCCCCCTTTTGAATAGCTCTAAATTTTAGGAAGTTTTTCCTAACATCAAATCTAAATTTGTCACTGTGCAAATTCTATCCATTGCTCCTAGTTTTACTCTCTGGGAACAAAAAAAAACCAAATTTAATCTTCACGTGACAGCCCTTCAAATACTGTCATGCCCGAGCACCATGTCTTTTTCTGTCAATAAAGAGTCCCATTTCTTTCCAATGATTCTCATATGACATGTACTCAAAGCCCTTCAGCATCCTAAATGTCTTCCTCCAATGCCATTCCCCAAACTTATCTCACCACTTCTTTATGCTTATCCATCTCAACCCCAGCCCCACTCCCCCCAAGTTCCGACTCCAAGTCTACCTTCCACTGTGCCCTCTGAAATACCTTCACCATAATTAAAACATTGGTGTTCATCTTAAACCTTCCTTCCTCATTCTTCTATATCCTGTCCCTCTAAGAGACATGACTCCTTCCCAACAATACTGCTTCCTTTGCTACCCAGTACTGGTTAAACTTTGTCTAATCCACCTTAACTTGTTCTTTTGGGGAAGTTCAGATACTTTTTGCTTCCCTTTTCCACTTCAGATCCATTTCATTCTCCTCCTCTAAGGTTCACATTATCCAAATTTGTCACCCAACTCAGATCCTAATGGCTTTCATCCTATAGACTCCCAAGACATTCTTCTTTCTTTCTCAATAAGTTTAGTGCCTAGGGGCGGCTAGGTGGCGCAGTGAATAGAGCACCAGCCCTGCAGTCAAGAGGACCTGAGTTCAAATCTGACCTCAGACACTTGACACAAAAACTAGCTGTGTGACTGGGCAAGTCACTTAACCCCAATTGCCCTCCAAAAAGCAAAAAAAAAAAAAAAAGTTTAGTGCCTAGCTCACAATCTTTCTTTCCAATTCAACTCCTGCCCTTACATTAGAAAATTTTATTATACATATTAAGACTCCATCAAATGCCCTAACTTCCTACCTCAATCTACTTAATTGCCAAGATATCCTTCCATTCTGCCTCAAGTACACACAGAGGTGGGCATACTCTTAAGGTTACTATCACCCACAAGTATACCATGTACTGGTTCATGAATCCTTATATTCTTTTTTCTGACAAGTGATCTGAATTTTATCTCATCTTTCATTGGCTATCCCTTATTCATTGAATGTCCTGCCTCTCTCACCTCAGCCTCTTAGATTTATCTCAAGACCTACTTCTTTCAGGAGGCCTTTCCAGGCATCTTTAGTTCCTAATTCCTTCTGCTTTCAAATTAGTTATGACAGGTCTGTATATATCTTATATGTACTGTTACTTAGATATTATCTGACCCATTCACATGTATGGTCCTTAAGATTAAGGGCAATTTTTTGCCTGCTTTTGTATCCCCAGATAGCACAATGTCTGGCGTATAGTAAGCATTTACACTTACTGACTGACTCTCCAGCTTATTAATGTTCTTAACAGTGGTACAGATGGACTGTCACCTTATTCTTAGAAACTGCACCTCTCTCTCTTAATGCAGCCAGAGACTGAATTAGCATTTTAACTGCTTCATCACATTGCTGACGCATGTTAAGTTTGCAGTCCACTTCCTAGCCCCAGACTTTTTTCAGACCAGTTGTTGCTGAATCATGATATTCCCCATCCTCTTCTTATGAATTAAATTTTTGGAACCAAATGCAACTTTTTATATTTATCTCTTATTTATTTTATTAGATTCAACCCAGTATTTTAAACTGACAAGATCTTTTTGGATTTTGAGTCCAGAACCTAAAAATATCTCTACTGGCTTTGTGTCATCTGCAAATTTGATGATTAAACAGGATAGGTCCAAGCATAGATCTTTCAGGTATTCCACTGAAAACTTCCTGCCAGGCTGACACTAAACTCTGACTTTGGTCATCCAACTAGTTCCAAATCCATCTACTGATACTATTGTGTATTCTACATCTCTCCATCTTCTCAAAAATTGTATAAGATCCTTAAGAGTTTTGCTGAGACCTAGGTACATGGTATCTATAGCATTCTCTGACCTGTTTTTGATGTTTAACCATTTCTTTAATAAAATGTTTTAGACTTTTTTTTTTTAGGAATTTAAGTCTGGAGAAGGAAATGGCAAACTACTCCATTGCCTTTGCCAAGAAGATCCCAAATGACATCACAAAAAGTCAGACATACCTGAAGTGACAACAAAAAGGAATTTAAATGAAGTTTACTAACCTATGGTTTCCACACTTTGTTGTCTCTGTTTTAAAAACCAGGACAACGTTGACCTTTCTTCAGTTTTGTGGTACTCCTTTTCGTCATGCAAGACCATCTAGGCTAATTCTGTCTTTTTCTTTTTGAGGAAACTAAGATTATGATTTGCCTGAGCCTCCAGAGTCCAGATTAGAAGTCAGGTACCCTAATTCTTATTCTAGTGCTCTCTTTACAATACCATGGATTTATGTTGAATGAATAAAGTAATTATCCCAAGAAATAAATATGTATGTGATTTGGGATTTGGTCACGGGAATAAAGATGCAAATGGATGCATTTTATAACTTTGCTAAAAGACAAAAAGTTAGGGAAGCCTGGAGGCAGAACAGTAAAACTCTCCATAAGAATAAGGAAGTTTGATTTCTGGAAGGTTGAAGAGGAAGGAAGAATATGGATCAAAGAGCTTTCAGATCATTTTCGCCATCCAATTGCCATAACACACATAAAAGTTCCTCAACAGAATTAATGTAATTGATGGTAATGCTGCTTTAAAAGAAATGGTAGTGAAGGATGCTAGGAAACACACTATGTAACTTCTGCCAGAAATAAAAACATGGGTACTATAAACATGAATACCATTAGATAGGAAATTATCCTAAGCAGAATACTTTGAAAATCATTGTTCTAAGAGCCATTTACTGTGGTTACCCTATCATTTTGATCCATTATTTCAGGAAAACTTCATCCATTCTTTGCTTTATGCCTTCATCCTTAGCCAGATCATCTTGGCAGTCTTACTAGCAGCCTTGCTCCCACATATAAATGCATACATGTATATATGAGAAATTATAAAATGACAATAATTTTAAAAAAGACTAAGCAAAAAAAGAATAAAGATATTTCTCTACGTCTCCCACTTATGGAACTGTAATCCAATCCGTTCTGCCTCTGTTCTTGCAAGTGGCCTATTTTTTCTACACCTTATAGAAGTTACTTCATTTCACCAGCCTTAACATTCTGCACAGTGTCCTTCCCTAACTACCAGTCCCTTCTGTGTATTCCCTCCTCCACCACATTTAAAGGTTAATTCCTTGAGGTCAGGAACTATCTTGCTTTAGGTACAGTACATGGCAATACTGTAAGTACTTAAAAAGTAAATCTTTTTTCAAATTCATCCATGAGCTTTTTTTAGATAAAACTGCATAGTGTCCTTTCCACTTCATTATTGATTATCTGAAGATATGAAGATGGGTGTATTTGCCTGCCTACTTTTTTTTTTAATCATTCCTTGCTACTCGGGTATGTCCTGATGTCCTCTGCTAAAATACCTCATGGTCCAGGGCTACTACCATCCACCCTTCCTTGGCACTGAAACAGCTTTAGCTAGGATCACCTTTTTAATATAGTGGATAGGATCCTGGACGTGAGAATCATGAAGACTGGAATTCAAATCCTGCCTCACACTCACTGGCTCTGTGACAAGTCACTAACTTCTTTCAGCTTCAAGTTCCTCAACTGTGAAATGGAAACAATAATGGTACCTACCTCACAGGGTTGTTATGAGGATCAATAGAGATTATACAGGTAAAGTGCTTTGCAAAACTTAAGACACTATATAAATGTTAACTTTTTACCCTTATCTCAAAGCTAGGGAAAAGCTATGTTTAATTATGCAAGAAACTGGTTTGCTTCCTTAACACAAATAAGAATTGGCCAATTTAAAAAGATAAACTTAAGATGGCATGTTAAAAAGTGTTCATTTATTTCAGAAAAATAAGCAGTATCAGTTGTACCTTGGTTTCCATTTAGATGTGGGACTGTACAACAAATACAGTTACTGATTAAAATAGATTTAATCATGAGGATAGATTTGTTTTAGCCATGGCTGCATAATGTATTTGGTTCCATCATACTTGCTGAAGTAGGCTTTCAAGTCAGGATGGAATACCTAAAAATCATTTTCCATGTTAGCTCATAAGCATAATTTTAGAGAACACTTTTTTCCAAACTTTTTTTTTTTCACAATAGATAGATAAGATGGCTAAAGGAAGAAATTAATTAAAGAAGAACAAAAATAGAACATTTCATGTCATTCTCATTTAAGGATTCAGGGGCGATACAATAACTGTGAAGTCATGATCTCTGCCATTGATGGAGCCTCATTAGAGAGAGGTGCTAAGAGATTTCATGGCACTAAGGAGAATTATAGGGGAACCAGCCAGATTGTGTTGCAAAGTGAGGCTTAATCTCTGTAGTTTCTCAAAATGGATGTAGCTCTGGAGGCATGAACCTTCTAGGGTTTTGTTGTTTTCACCTTTCAGAAAGCAGCGTGCCACTGTCGTTCCTCTTTTCAGAAAAGTTCTGAAAATGAGATTGAAGACAGACCTAGACTGTAGCATGAAGCTATGGTGTAGTGAACATGCCACATTAGGTTGTAGTTTATTATTACTGGAACTTAATGCTAATACAGTTCGGTTTTTATATATGTATTTATTTAATAGATCAATATAGCTTGTAACTTAAGATACTTTACCTCATATCCCATAATAACTTTTAGGTTCTCCTCAGGTACATAGGCTGTAGATATACCAATTCTGTTGGACTTGTTGACTAGGATTCGATAATGAGGAGATTTTCTTAAATACTATGAAGAGAGAAATGGAGAAACAAGTAATAAGGATAGGAATGAAAATTATTATGTTAATTTTCAAAAAGTAATGTCTAAGCTAAAATGATTTTTAAAATTAAAATACTATACATTGCTACTATAAAATAATTAAATACTAAATAAAATATAAATATGTAACAAACTATAAATACTACAATGAAAACTAAAAATACTGTAAATAACATTGCTCCTATAAAAATTATGTAAGTGTAAGTGTGCTGTACCGGGTTACTTCTGATTTAGTAAAGCCTAGTTTGTAGTGTCAAAATGTCAGATACATCCCTGTAACAAAACGAAATGACTAAGATTTCAAAGATATAGTGTGTAACAAAAAGTTTATATTTCTTAATCTCAACCAGTTTCACTCAGGTAGAGGTACTAAAAGTGAGACCACGATGAAGCACTGAGGAGTAAAAGCTACAACTGTGCTCTGAATAATATAGAGCCTAATTATCAAGACTAATTATTTATCATGGGACAGCTAGGTGGTGCAGGCGGATAAGAGTGCTGGGCCTGGAGTCAGGAACACTCACCTTCCTGATTTCAAATCTAGCCTCAGACACTGTTTGCCTCAGTTTCCTCATCTGGAAAATGAGCTGAAGAAGGAAATGGCAAACCACTCTAGTATTTTTGCCAAGAAAACCTCAAATGGGTTCACAAAGAGCTGGACACAGCTGAAACAACTGAACAATAACAATTATTTATCATAATTCATGGTCTAAAAGGTACAACACAAAAAAAATCTACAAAAACTGTTTATTCAAGTTTAATTCTTTGAATAGTTTCTCTAAGATATAAAAGTAATAATAGCAGTTACCCACTTTTTGCATGCCTTAAAAAAGTATAAATCACCC
This sequence comes from Pseudochirops corinnae, assembly GCA_028646515.1. Classification (NCBI taxonomy): domain Eukaryota; kingdom Metazoa; phylum Chordata; class Mammalia; order Diprotodontia; family Pseudocheiridae; genus Pseudochirops; species Pseudochirops corinnae. The sequence goes on along the minus strand of JAQQSV010002767.1, from coordinate 10,967 downwards.
ATCATTGCTTTGCATCCATTCATTGGCAAGAAAAACAATGTGAATCTGTGGCTCTCTAGGATTTATCATGGGAATAACTTGTTTTAATTGGTGCTAAGGCAAATTTGTGGTGTTTGGTGGTGGTGTTTACAACATACTACATAGCCTCTCTGTTGTATATTTTCATGAATAATTTTAACTCAAAAAATTGTAAAGAATAATAACAAAATTGTAGTGGAAAGAGGATGGACTTGGAGTCAGAAAACCTGAATTCAAGGCCCAGCTCTTCCAATTCACTTATTAACCTCCTCTTGGCATTTATCTTCTCTGTAAGATGTAGAGGTTAGACAAAATTATTTTTATAAGTCTCTTCTAGCTCTAATAATCCATGAGTCTCTAGTAAGATATTCTTTTTTTGTTTGTTTTTTGTTTTGCTTTTTTTTTTGGAGGGGGGAAGGCAGGGCAGTTGGGGTTAAGTGACTTGCCCAAAGTCACACAACTAGTAAGCATTAAGTGACTGAGATTGGATTTGAACTCAGGTCCTCCTGACTCCAGGGCTGGTGGTCTGTTCACTGTGCCACCTAGCCACCCCTCTAGTAAAATATACATATTTAGATCTTCTTTAAAGCTGATCTCATTTATGACTAATTTCTACATACCTGGATAAATTAAAATGCCTCTGAATCCAAGTGAATTATCTGTACTAATCTTGTTTTAAAAATTAAATGTTTTCTAACCTGTTTCTCAGGAGGATATTTCCGTTTTAGCCACTCTTCTGGAGCTCTGGCTTCTTCATCCCAACCAATAATTACTCCTGAAAAGCCAAGTTGCTTGTGCATTATCACCATTCCCACTTTAAACTGAATAGATTCTGGCCTTGGACTTCGAATTCGAGTTGGTTCTATCATAGCAATGACAAAAATATAAGCAAAGAAAATATTTGATTGAGTACATCAGTTTCAAGATTTATCTATGTATCAAGTATTTATCATCACCAAAAAGCAGCCTAACGGGCTCCAAACTAAAAAAGGCCAATTTAGGTACCCATGCTGAAAGAGAAAAGTAAAGCATGAATGATAGATTGTATCTTCAGCTACCTACACCCCCAAGCCTTTAAGGTTAATATGTGGCTCATTTGAAATGTCTTAATATCCCTCTCTAGTGGTACTAATATGTAGAAGAATCTTGATAACAGGAGGTGCTAGTCTAAGCAACCAACAAACAATAAGTAATCCCTGAGTTTGAAAAAATAAAGGGATGAGTTACAATAGCATAAGAAATTCACATATGGAAGTAAATGCCCCAAAAATATATGGACTACATGGCAAGTCAAACTAGTCTCCCTCACTTTCCTCATCTGTAAAATGAGCTGGAAAAGGAAATGGCAAACCACTCTAGTATCTTTACCAAGAAAACCTCAAAGTAGGGTGATAAAGAGCTGGACACAACTGAAATGATGCAGGAATAAGAAAACTAGTTCTAGATATAGCTTACTATGTTTCTCACTAGATCTCCCTATTCCTTTATTTTTAGAAAATATATCTAATATTTTACTTTATCCACTATTACATGAAAAACAATTTTAACATTCATTTTGAAACACTTTTGAGTTCAAAATTTCTTCCTTCCTTACTCTTTCCCCCTCATTGGGAAGGCAATTTAGGTTCTGCATGTGCAGTCCTGCAGAACATTTCCATATTAGTCTTGTAGTGAAAGAAAACAGACCAAAAAAAAAACCAAGAAAAATAAAAAGTATACTTCAATCTGCATTCAGTCCTTCTTCTGGATGCCTAGCATTTTTCATCAGAAGTCCTTTGGCATTGTCTTAGATCAGTGAATTGCTGAAAATAGCGAAGTCATTCACAGTTGATCATTGTACAATATTGCTATTACTGTGTACAGTGTTCCTCTGGTTCTGCTCATTTCACTTTGCATCACTTCATGTAAATCCAGGTTTTTCTGAGAGCATTCTGCTCATCATTTCTTATAGCACAATAGTATTCCATCACAATCATATACGGTTTTTTCAGTCATTCCCCAATTGATGGAAATCCCCTCCATTTCCAATTCTTTGCTACCACTAAAGGAGCTGCTTATAAATATTTTTGTACATATGACTCCTTTTCCATTTTTTTTTAATCTCTTATGGATACAGACATGGTACTGGTAATCCTTGGTCAAATGGTTTTATAGCCCTTTGGGCATAGTTCCAAATTGCCCTACAGAATGTTTGAATCAGTATGTAACCTCATCAACAGTGCACTAGTGTCTCAATTTTCTCACATCCACTCCAACATTAGTCATTTTCTTTTTCTGTCACATTAGCCAATTTGATACTGTGGGGTGGTGGCTAAGAGTTGTTTTAATTTGCATTTCTTTAATCAATAGTAATTTAGGGCATTTTTTCATATAATTACAGATAGCTTTGATTACTTTGAAAATTGCTGGTTCATATCCCTTGACCATTTATCAATTGAGGAATGGGTCTTATTTTTATAAATTTGACTCAGTTCTCTATATGGCTGAGAAATGAAGTCTTACTTTCAAAATTTTTCCCTCCATCTTATTTCACCCTCCTTCCTGTTTATCCTCCTCTCCCCTTCACCCTGTCCATCCTCAAAAGTGTTTTGCTTCTGCCTTTTATCTACACAACCCACCTTCCTATCTATCATTCTCCTTCTCTTATTCCCTTCCCCTCCTACTTTCCTGTAAGATAGATGCCTATATCCAACTGAGTGTGTATGTTATTCCCTATTTGAGCCAATTCTGGAGAGTAAGATTCACCTACTCCCACCCACCTCCTCCATCTTCCTCTCCACTGTAGAAGCTCTTTTTTGCCTCTTTAATGTGAGAAAAATTTTTTCCCATTCTGTCACTCCCTTTTCCCTTCTCCCAGTGCATTCTTCTTTCTCATCCTTAAATTTTTTTTAGATAATCATTTCATCATATTCAACTGACACCTGTGCCCTCTATATACCCTCCTCCTAACTATCTTAGTAATAAAAATGTTTATAGAGTTACAAGTATTGTTTTCCCATGTTGGAATGAAAACAGTTTAACCTTCTTGAAATCCTTATGATTCCTTTTTTCCTGTTTGCCTTTTTATGCTTGAGTTTTGTATTTGAAAGTCAAAGGTCTGGTCTTTTCATAAGGAATACTTTAAAATCTTCTGTTTCATTGAATTTCCATTTTTTTCCCTTAAGGATTATACTCAGTTTTGCTGAGTAAGTGATTCTTAGTTGTGGTCCTAGCTCCTTTGCCTTCTGGAATTTCATATTCCAAGCCCTCTGATCCTTTAATGCTGCTAAATCTTGTCTTATCCTGATTGTGATATTTGAATTGTTTCTTTCTAGCTTCTTGCAGTATTTTTGCCTGAATCTGGAATTTGGCTATAATATTCCTGAGATTTTTCATTTTGGGATCTCTTTTAGGAGGTAATCAGTGAATTCTTTCAGTTTCTATTTTTCCCTCTGATTCTTGAATATCATGGCAGTTTTCCTTAATAATTTCTTGAAAGTCTCCTTTTTTGATCATGGCTTTCAGGTAGTCCAGTAATTTTTAAATTTTCTCTCCTGGATCTGTTTTCCAGACCAGTTGTTTTTCCGATGAGATATTTCACATTTTCTTCTATTTTTTCATTCTTTAAATTTTGTTTTATTCTTTATTGATGTCTCATTAGCTTCCACTTGCCCAATTCTAATTTTTAAGTTCTTTTCTTTAGTGAATTTTTGTGCCTCTTTTACCATTTGGCTGGTTCTGTTTTTTAAGGTATTATTTTCTTCTGTATTTTTTGGTGCCTCCTTTACCAAGCCATTGACCCTTTTTTTCATAACTTTCTTGCATCATCCTAATTTCTCTTCCCAATTTTTCCTTTACATCTCTTACTTGATTTTTATAATCCTTTTTGAGCTCTTCCACCACCTCAGACCAGTTTGGATTTTTATTTCTTTGGATGCAACAGTTTTGACTTTGTTGGCTTCTTATGGGTATGTTTTGAATCTTCCTTGTCACTTTCCCCACTGCAGTTTCAATATATCACAGGTCACCATAAGAAATTAAATGGAATTTGGGGGGAGTTTTGCAGAAGCCACAGATGACACATGAAAGCCAGCAGATAATACAGAGCCTATAACCAAATACTTAACCCAAATTTTACAGTAAGGTACTGTAAATACCCCATAAAAGAAAAAGAAAAAATTCAGACTTCTCTGATATGAAGGGAGGGCAAAAAAAAAAATTTTTTTTTACATAGATTTTCCAGATCATGAGAGTGTAATCCCTGGGATATGGAAGGGATAGCTGTAGTTAGAATTTTTTTTCTGTTGTTTGCTCATTTTTTTCCAGCTTATTTCTTGACTTTTAACTCTATGCTAAAGGAAACTCTGCTTCCAGGTTGGAGGGCACACTTTCAAAAAGCTTCAGGGCTTTTGTGCAGCTATTTTCAGAGCTAGTTCTGAGGGTCTGTAAGTTTCATTTCTTCCAAAGCGGTATGATTAAAGAGAGATATATTTACTACTCTCCTGGTCTGTGCTCTGGTCTGTGAGTGATCACAATGACACTTTTCTGCCCTAGAAACATGATCACGGTCCCCATTCCCCAGCAACCACATTCTGGTGTGCTAGTGCTCTTCCTCACCCAAGGACTGCCACCCAGGACTGCGACCAGGATCCAAGTATAGGTAATGCAAGAAAGTCATGCTCCACCCCCCCCCACCCAACCCCCCCCCCCATATGCTAGCAGATGGACCCATGTAGTCTTCTGACCAGTTGTCCAACCCGTTTACCATCTGTGGGTTGAAAGCTCTAGAAGCAGCTGGTGCAGCTCTGGTTCAGTTGCTCCCAAGGCCTCCTCTTGGTTTGCTGGGGCCTGATCTGTGCTGGCGAAGCCTGCCCTGAACTGTGTTCTACTCTTACCTACATACAAAAGACCTTTCCTACCAACCTTTCAAATTATCTTGGGCTGGAAAATTGTTTCACCCTGTGCTTTCATGGGTTCTGCTGCTCCAGAATTTGTTTAAAGGCATTATTTTAAAGGTATTTGGGGGGAAATTAGGCCTTGGGACTTTCTCTGCCATCTTGGATCCATCCCCTTTCTCCCTATTCCTAAAAAAATTCCAGTCCCCCTCTCATAGGCATCCCATCCCAGGTAATTTCCTTTCTGGTAAGGGTTTTGTTTGCTATTTTTTAAAGATCAGTCTCAAAAAGACAAGTCTCACCTTTAAATTTTGTTATTATCTTCACCATCTTCCTCCCTTACAGGGATTATTGTGGTCATTTTATGCATTTGTATCCTGATAAATTCAACAACTTACTAGGCTGAGGTTTAAAAATTAGTGTTTTCATTACAATGTATTCCTTTTTCAAAACATGCTTTTAAAATGTGCACAGTAATGAGTTTTAGAGATGGCTTTTAAATATTTTTGCTTTGATGAAAAATCATATCTATTATAATCCCAATGAGAAAAATTGAGGCAACAATCCAAAATAAATAACCCCAACCCAAATAAATACAGTGTGATCAAGTGAAAAAAGTGTTTCAGTTCATGCTCAATTTAGCACCAACTGTTCAAAACATTTTGTACTGCAGTAAAGATTGAAATATATTTAATTTACTGTTGATCGTGAAAAGAGGAAATACAGAATTTTTTTAATGCTCATTTTCTGACTGGCCCAATACCTGCAAAGTAAGCATGGATATATTCTTCACCTTCATTGTACCAGTTCCTAGAATGAAAAAGACTCATTTACTAGAAGGGCAAAAACAAAGCAATATGAATATGCACTTGATTTAAAAGTTAGTTGAAAAGAGACCATGAAAAGCAACATAAAATGCATTGTGGATATTCAATGACTTATACTGTTACCACTGTAGAGTTTATCATTCCCAGCCCTAGGTATGCTAAGTATATATTAAGTTCATATATCCAATTGCTGAATGTAGAAGTTTAGGATGAAATTAAGGAAAATAGTGGAATTAGATCATCTCCATGGTCATTCTAATTTTTAAAAAAGTTTCCTTACAGATCTTATGTCTATAAAAGAGAAAGACACTTCATGAACCATTTTTTGATGTTGATTCACATTTTTCAGTTTCTGAATTAAACTCCAAAAATGTCAGAAACTGAGTAGCCCTGCAAGCATATCGTTGATGAGGTATGATGAATGACACAGGCTTACAGACTTAAAGAACTTTCTATAGTTCTACTGGCAGAGAAAGCAGAAACATAGTAATAGCCAGACACACAGAGATGGACAGAGCTGCAATGAAGTTGTTATAGTAGTGATTGAAGGGTATGTGGGCAATAGGGTGCTTCCTGTTGTAGGGCAGAACTGTGGCATCCAGGGGATATGTATGGAATCAGCAACCTTGACCCCATTCATAAAATGTAGTTTCCACTGGAGAAAATGCCAAAGTATATATACTGTAGGTCCCATCACAGCTCCTGTGTCAATTGTACTATTTCTTTAGAAACCCCACTTAATAAGTGAAAGGCATGTGAACATAAGGGCAGCCAAATGGCACAGTAGATAGAGTGCCAGTCCTGAAATCAGGAAGATTGATCTTCCTGAGTTCAAATGTGGCCTCAAATGTGTGACCCTATAACGGTAATGAAATTTGAAGATGCCTTTGTATTGCTAAATTGACAGGTACTTAGCACCTAGTTTCAAAGTAAGCTTCTGTTAAAGAAACAGAAGTTATGGACCCCTGTTGCTATCATTAACAGGAAAGGGGTGAACAGGGAGGAGCAATACTGTATATAAGGAAAAACCCCAGCTGGGAAAGTCAGAACTTCTTGGGATAAGCATGTGGAGGCAGGGCAGCTGATGCTGCTGGACTGAAGACTGAACTGAGAATTGAGAAGAATTGAGAAGAAGAAGGAAAATTGAGAACTGAGACAGAATTTCTTGGAGCAAGCCACATGGAGGCTGGATAAAGTGATTTTTATTTTTTTTAACAGAACTTATGGTGCTAAAGACTTCCAAGGGCCAGCCAGAGTGCTGGGAAGCTGCCGGGGAGCTGCTGAGGAGCTGCTGGGGATTTCCAATAGCAGGCCGAGACTTCTGCTAAGGACTTCTAAGGGCCAGCCTGGGGCTGCCAGAGGAAGCATGACTGTGGTGTTGGTACTTTGTCTGTTTGTGGCTTTGTTAAGTAAGCCTTGACTTCCCAGGAATAGAGACTGTGAAGGATTTAAGGTGGACTGGACACTGTGAGCTTCAGTGTAGAACAAGAATGGCATGGAGAGCTGGACAAGGAGCTGGGAGCTGTCTGCCTTTGAACCCAGGTGACAGTTTGGTGAATTCAGGTAGGAGCTGGGACCATGTGCCTCGAGTCAAGATGAAAAGACCTCTCTGTGGATACTGAGTAGTGACTGATAAAATTGTAACTTACTTGTGACTGAGGGGTAGATGGCCTGTGTATCTCCCACTACCCCTTAAGAGAGCACTGAGTAGTGACTGATATTGTAACTTAATTGCACCCCATGGGTGGAGAACTTTCATTTTTGTACTTTGTGTCTCTTAAGGAGGCTTAAGGATGAATGAGTTAAGAATTAAGGAGGCTCTCTCCTCTTTAAGACAGATTGAATTAAGGATTTAACTAAATGATTGATTGTCTAAATGAATGCACCTTGTTTAAAAGAGAACCATGGAATGATTGAGTTACTAAGTGATTGACTGACTAAATGACTGTACTTTGTTTATGTGACTGCTTTGGTGAAAACTGTGGCCATTTTAGTGATAAGTTGTTGAGTTATGATGTCATTGTGAATGCTATATTTTGATTTTCTGTGATAAGTTATAACATTGTGAATGCTATACCTTGATTTTTTGTGAATGTTTTTGCTTTGATTTGTGATTGAATAAATAGAGAGTTTGCTATACTATGTAATCAGAACCTTGAAAGCCGTTCACAGCAGCTGTCCTCTGGAAAGCTGCTTGTGCATGGCTTTACAGACCTTGAGCAAGTCACTTAACTGTTTGCCTCAGTTTCTTCATTGGTAAAATGAGCTAGAGAAGGAGATGGCAAACCACTCCAGTATCTTTGCCAAGAAAACTCCACAAGGAGTCATCAAGAGTCAGACATGAATGAAATGACTAAATAACATGAACATAGGAAGAAGCTTTTAAGATTCTAAAGATGAAGAATCTTTTAAAATTATAACTTTAATTGATACTGTCCTAGCTAGAATACCAAGGCCACAACATTTCTAACTAATAGAAAAATACTATTAACTAGCAGATACCTAAGGGAAGGTAGAAATGAATTCTTGCTTTTAGCTTGAGCTACATGTATTTAGAAAACATTCCCTCTACTTTACCCAGCACTTTGACACACAAACCATGAGCAGCTGCTATTTCTCTGGCAGTTTTATAGAAATTAAATGCTATTCTCTGGAAAATGGTATTTAGTAAGTCAATATTTACACAAATTCTGATTAGTTAAAATGGAACTTTTACTACAAAAAAGAGGCTGACATCTGAAAAAAGGATTCACCACTAAAAGCACTATATGTGCCCCACAAATGAGGATTGCCCTGAACAAATTGTGGTATGTTAATGTAATAGAAAATTATTGCTCCATAAGAAGCAAGAAATATGAAGACTTCAGAGGTATACAAAGACTTAAATGAGTGGTGCATAGTGAAGAAAGCAAGACAAAAGTACAGTATCAACATTGACTAAACAATGTAGTAAATGAAGAAGACAAGAAAAGGCAAGAAAACTCCAGTCAAACAGAATGGATAATGACAGTATGAAATTGTTAAAACAAAACAAAACAAAACAAGTCCTTCCTTTTAACATACTAAACTACAAAAGAAGAAAGTGGTTGCAATTAAATAATTTTGTTTAATTATTTTGGGGAAAATGTATTTTTCCAGGGAGGAGGTGTTTAGATATTTGTTGGAATGTGTCTGTATACGCACATGTAGTATACACACATACATGTATATATATACACAGATACATGTTGTGTTTTGACAAAACCAGGAGGGGATATGTTTGAGATGTGTATATACATATGCATATATATTTGTTTTGACACAGCACATATATCCCCAGTTTTGTCAAAACAATGGGTATACATGTGTATACATATATACACATGTATGTGTGTGCATACAGACAGACGCACATTTTGTTTTGACACAGCCACAGACATATCCCAACAAATATGTAAACACATCCTTCCTAAGAAAGAAGATATAAAGAAGTTATAAAGATAGATATAATATATACATGTACATATGTATGTACATATGTGTGTGTAATTTTAAGCCACTACTAAAGGAACCCTATTCTGATACGATATGATCAAGGCATGGAGGTGTTGACCCAGTGTTCTCTAAGGCTTAAGTTCTGTTTGGTCTTGTGAAGCTAACAAGATTTCAAATACAAACCAGGAAATGAAAAAGCCTATTGTTTGAACACCCAGACTAGCTAAATTTCTAGAGGGTACACTCCCAAATGGAGACAGGGTGAGGAGTTTTTCAGCCCCAGCAGTAATGAAAGACCATCAACTGCTAAGTTGGGCCAAAGTTATCTGTGTGGGTGAAAAGACAATCCATGTCAATGAAACTAAAGTATCAAAATATTCAAGCTAATAAATTATAAATTATATGAATATAAACCAAAATCTGGCCTATATAATTCCTGGATATAGCCTACAATTACTTATATTACTTTAATGATGGTAGGGAAATGGCATACCACAAGACTTGGGAATGGAGGGGGAAAACTGAAATCAAAATAATGAAGTTTAAAGAGGCCAGTGAAGTTGTTTGGTTTTTTTAATTGATTTGAAATCATTAACTTAGGTAGTAATTTTCACAGAACAATTTTGCATAATCATTTTTTAGTGGTATCCATATTTTTCTTTTTAACAATGGTTGTAAATCCTCTAAAATTTGGGGGCAACCTCTATTCACAATTCAAAATATAACACAGTGAACTATTTAGTCATAGTGATTGACCTTGAGATGTCAGTTTACATTGTTATCCCATTGACACTTCATTCTCTTCTTTTTTGCCTTTCATAGCCCCAGAGGGCAGAATGAGTATTACTGAAAGTTGTCAGAAGCAGATGTTGGCTTCCTAACAATTAGAAAGTTTTCGTTACCATTAGAGCTCTTCTAAAGTAGAGTGGACGAATGGAAGAGGTTCCCACTGACTGGAGGTCTTCTAATAGAGGCTTTGCAAAAAGAACATAGAAAGAATTCCTTTTGAGGTGTAGGTTGCACTATATGAACTTCATGGTTCTCTTCCATATCTGAAATTGTTTGATTTCTTTTGGCTCCTTTTTATATTTCTCACTCCAGCTAAGCCTCCTACTAGGTTTCAGATTAGCTGATGAATAAGGGCATTTAAGGCCCCTAAATGGTTACTTGTTGAACTGCCTGATTCAACTGATTGATTGGCTGACAAACCAATGTAAATCTATTTGAATCAATGCTAGCAAATATGATCTACAGATTTGGGGCTAAAGTCAAATGCCTATTATTTCTGAAATTTTCATTTTTCTTTTCTAGGTATTCAATTCAACAAATATTTGTTGGATACCTATTGTTGTTATTGTTTGTGCAAGGCTAAGCACTGGAAATGCAAAGATGCCAAATGATAGTATCTACCCTCAGGAACTTACATTCTAATTAAAGGTATCTTTAAGCATATGGGAAAATGCTCTAAATCACTATTGATTCGAGAAATTCAAATCAAAACAACTTTGAGGTACCACATCTCACCAGTCAGACTGGCTAAAATGACAAAACAGGAAAATGACAAATGCTGGAGAGGATGTGGAAAAATTGGAACACTAATGCATTATTGGTGGAGTTGTGAATTGATACAACCATTCTGGAGAGCAATCTGGAACTATGCCCAAAGGGCTATAAATTATTGCATACCCTTTGACCCAGCAATACCACTGTTGAGATTATATCCCAAAGAGATCACAGAAGTCAGGAAAGGACCCATATGTACAAAAATATTTAT
>JAQQSV010002766.1:11047-22193 GCA_028646515.1 Pseudochirops corinnae | reverse complement strand
AAAGAGGGGGAGAAAATATGTAACTCAAAATCTTGTGGAAATGAATGATGCAAACTATAATAAAATTAAAAAAAAAAAGAACTATCCCCCATTCAGAAGTGTAAAAGGATCTTATTCCCTGTCCTGTATTTTTAAAAAAATAATAATATGACCTTTTAATCTAGCTCCTTTATTCATTTGGAGCTTGCTATGGCACACAGTGCTAGTTGCTGGTCCAAACCTAATTTTTAGTAGACTGCATTCCTGTTTTTCCAGCTGTTTTGTTGATTTTAGTGTTTGTTTTGTTTTCCTAGTAGTAGGGGTCCTTGGATTTGGAGAACATTAAGCTATTATATTAATTCACTTCTGGATCTTCTATACCTAATCTATTCCAGTGATCAACTTATCTGTTTTTCTCCACATGCATCAAATATTTTTCACTATTATTGTTTTGTAGCACAGCCTGAGACCTGAGACTGCTACACCTCTTTTCTCATTTTTAATCCATTATTTCTCTTTAGATTCTGGATCATTTGTTTCTTGAATTTTGTCTTTTTTCCCCCTCCTAATTCTATAAAATAATGCTTTGGTAGTTTGACTAGGATAGTACTAATTCTGTAAATTAGGTGGTGTCATTTTTATTATATTGGCATGGTCCAACCATGATCAACTAATATCTTTCCAATTATTTAAATGTCTTCATTTTTGTAGTGTTTTTTTTAGTTACATTCATAGAATTACTATGTGTATGTCTTGATAAGTGTACTGTTAAATACACAGTAGCTATTTGGAGTAGAATTTCTCTTTCTGTTTTCCTCCCCATATGAAACCAAGCAGTCTTTGAAGGAAAAAGCAGAGTGGAAGACTGGCTAGAACACTGGGCCTGGAATCAGGAAGAACTGTGTTCAAATCCCACATCACACACTTACTAGCTATCTGACCTTGGGGAAGTTGACTTCTTTGTTCCTCAGTTTCTTCATCTGTACATTAAGGGGGTTAGATCTGATGGCCTCTAAGGTCTAAATCTTTGATTCTAAGATAAATAGTCTAAAAAACATCACTGAATCTCAGAGTGGAAGGGACCTCAGAAGACCAAACCATATCTGAACAAGGATCCCCTTTATAATATGCCGGAAAAGTGGTTACTTGGCTTTTGCCGAAAGACTTCCAAATGAGGGTATTCATTCACCCAATGAACAAACATTTATTAATTTTATGCCAGTCACTCTGCTAGTCAATAGGGCTACTAAGAATAACAGTCCTTGTCCTCAAGAAGCTTACATTTTACTTCTGAGAAAGAGCGTATATATGGATAAATCAATACCAAATACATATAGGAGAAGAGAGAGAGAAACATGAGTTGAGAAGAGGCTGAGCATCAAAAGAGATAAGTTGTCCAAGGTGCCAGAGGAACTCTGTTGAAAGTTCAAGCTGGAGTCACATTAGGAGTTGGAGAGAGGACACCTAAGTGGCTGAGGAAACAGAAACACAGCAGAAATGAGAAGAATATAGAATTTCCAGAGCAAAGCATGAAGACTTTGGATAAACAGAAAGCTACATCAGTATCACTGGTCAACTACATGCAGAAACAGAGAAACCAGAAAAAAAAAATCAGCAAAGCTGTGCAAAATTGGACTCTCTTTGAACATTTACACCTTCATAACTCATGGACAAAGTCAACTAATGGACTCAAGAGGCTGCTGAGAAGGTAACGTAAGAGAACAGACAACGTAAGAGAAGGAAAGGCATGAGCTAGTGAAGAAACTATTGTATGACTATTAAAAATCATTCATTTCTGTCTTGTGACATGTCTTTAAAAGTTCAGAAAAAAAAGCGTATTTCTTTAAGACTCTAGGTTTGTAAATACAACTGAAACCTTAGAGTTCAGTTAATGAATTGCTCTTAAATCAATCTGGGTTTTTCCAACTGTTGGTCTGAGGCTCTTACTTGTAGTACTTTTTTACATGAGGAAACCTCCACTGTGGTCACAAGGTTTTAGACTTGGTTTTGCTATTAGCTAGCTGTGTGATCTTGAGCAAAACATGTACCATTTACATGGCATTATCACAGCTAGGTGGCATAGTGGAAGTACTGCGCCTGAAGTCAGGATGATTCATCTTTCCAAGTTCAAATCTGGCCTCAGATGGCTGTTAGCTGTATGACCCTGGGCAAGTCACTTAACCCAGTTTTCCTCAGTTACTCAAAAGTAAAATGAGCTGGGGAAGGAAATGGTGAACTGTTTCAGTATCTTTGCCAAGACAATCCCAAATGGGATCATGAAGAGCTGGACATGATTGAAAAACAATGATGAAATAAGGTTTGCAAAGCATTTTTATAAATGTTATCTCACTTTATCCTCATGACAACGCTGGGAGGTAGGAGCTATTATTATCTCCATTTTACCGACCAGAAAACTGTGGCAAATAGAAAGCTAAGGGACTTGACCACAGCCACAAAGTTGGTCAGCATTTGAGGCAGGATTGGAACTCAGGCATTCCTGACTCCATGTCCAATGCTCTATCCACTGTGCTATTTATAAAGTCATAGGTTTATGGATCAAGAGTTGGAAAGGACTTCATAAGTCATCTGATCCAATCCTTTCACTTTACAGATGAGGAAACCGAAGCCCAGGTGGGTTAAGTGACTTGCCTGAGGTCACACAGTAAAAATCAGAAGTGGGCTCTGAACCTGTCTTCTGGTTACAGTGCTTTCTCCCTCCCATACCATGCAATTCTATGATTTTAAAAGCACATTATTACTTAACCTGAGAAATACAGATAGAAAAATACATAAAAAAACAATTGTGATTAGAGAGAAGGCACTTAGGTGTACAAATGATGACACACTTCATTGGATCTGTTCTCTCATTGATGTGGATTGTGACAAGAAAGATCCTAAGCTACCCACACTTTCTCATTCAGCAGACTCGTCCATATTTTCCCCAGAAATCCTCAAAAAACCTATTTATACAAAAATATTTATAGCAGCTCTTTTCTGGTGGCAAAATTTAGGGAATGCCCATGAATTGGGGAAGGGCTAAACAAGTTGTAGCATATGGTTGTAATGGGATATTATTGTGCTATAAGAAATGACAAGCAAGATGATTTCAGAAAAACCTAGGAAGATTTATATGAACTGATGCAGAGTGAACTGAGTAGGAATCTGTAGTCTTTAAACCTCTTCTACAACTATGTGCTTGTAAAGATGTAGTTTTCTATAGGATATAATCTTCTTGTTCATAAAGATTTTGTGACGGTGGGAAAGTAGGCTCTTGGGTTGGTAATGATGGATAACATCTGGGAAGTCATAATAAGGTCTGATTTTTTTCCCAAGTACTTTGCATCATCTCGTCTTTAAGGTATGTTGAGAATCCATTCTTCCACACCTTCACATGTGGGTTATCTATAGAATGGAATTCTGTTGTGTATGTACCTGGCCAAGTACAGCTGGTCTTCCCATCTTTGTTTCTGTTAGTGCCATTTTTATTTCCTCATGGAGCACCATGGGGAACTTAATATTAAAAGTGTACACGTCTGGCAGCTTCATTGTCAGTGAGGAAAGAAAGTGCTTGTTACAGACATCTTTACAGATAATTTTCCATTTTCTGTCTGTTCGTTGTTTTCCAGTTTCATCTTTAAATCTGCTTCAGATGATTTGGCTTAATTGGATATCTCGCCAAGTTTTCTGCAAACTTGTTTCTCTTCACTGCTTTTCAGTTTTACGAGGTGATGTGAGATTTTACAAACAAGTTTATATTCTAGAGTGGTGCTGCCCTTGGCTGCCATATCTGCTTGGCGAGGAGCTTAAGTTTGTTGCTGTAAGTGTCAGATTTTTCAAAATCTTGCTCCAAACTGTTATTACTAATATTCAAATATAAATAATTACTAATGACATTGGAAATCATAGATCTGGAGCTGGAGGGGCCTCAGGGGTCATCTAGCCTAAGCCGCTTATTTTATAGATGAAGATCCGAGGTCCAAGGAGGTAAAGCAAATTGTTTAAGGTCAAAAAAAGTTCATAAGCGTCAAAGGCAGGATTTGAACACGAGTCCTCTAAAACTTTTGAGAGTCCCTTGGACAGCAAGGAGATCAAATCAGTCAATACTTAAAGAAATTAATTCAGATTACTCATTGGAAGGACAAATACTGAAGTTGAAGCTGAAATGCTTTGGCCATATAATGAGAAAACAGGACTCACTGGAAAAGATCCTGATGCTGAGAAAGACTGAAGGCAAAAGTAGAAGAAGATGAGATGGATAAAGAGCTTAGACAGACTTTGAGAGACAGTGTAGGGAAGAAGGGCCTGGTGAGCTGTAGTCTATGGGGTCATGAAGAGTCGAACACAACTTAATGAACAAACAACAGCCTCTTGGCTCCACGGGCAATGTTCTTTGTAGTGTACCATGAAGCTTTACGTTTAAAAAAATGATTATGTCAATACTTACATTCCTAATTATAGGTGGACTCTAGGAAGAACCGACTAACTTCTAGGGAGCATGCTTTGTAGATTAAATTCTATTAAATATGTGGCATAGCAGAAAGCTCACTAGGATTAAAATGAGAAGAACGAGGTTCAAATCTCAGCTCTGCCACTTACACCCTCTGTAACTCGAGTCTTTTGGCTTCAGAAAAAAAAGGCCATTTGGTTGTACTGTGGGCATTAATCCCTCTCTATCTACACCTACGAAATAATCTATCTTTTGAACTGGTATCATCCTAATATATAAAACGATTCCCAATTATAAGCAGATCTAGGAGGAACTAACCAGCTTCTGGGGAGCATGCTTTGTAGACAAGATTCTATTAAATATGTGGCATAGTGGGGAAGAAGTCCACTGGAATGAATGCTTTATAGGTTAAATTCTATTAAATATGTGGTAGAGCAGAAAGCTCACTGGGATTAAAATCCTGGCTCAGTCCCTTTTACCCTCTGTGACTGGGGTCTCTTGGCTTTAATTTCTTCACTTTTAAAAGGGAAGGAGTTTAGATTAGATGATCTCTATAGCCCTTCCTACTCCAAACCCCATGATCCTAAGTCATGGCAAATGCTACTTGGAGATAAAAGGAGAGGATAAGCAAACAGACTTGAGTCTCTGGACTGGAGCAACTAATAACTGGTTAGGGGAGGGGGAAGAATTTCCAGGTCTGAACTTTGCAAATTAAGGATGAATAACCACCCTCCATGAGTGCACAGTAAAGGAATGGCTTAAACTCAGTTGTTAGAGAAGGCCCATTTGGTTGTTCTACTGTCAGAGGAAAAAAAAGCAGCAGGGAATATACCCTGAGAGGGCAACAATAATGAGGAGTTTGGATGAGACATTCTCAAGGTCTAAACTCATAAAATTCACCAACTCTAAGATACAACTCCTAGGAACCACTGTTTGCTACACATTTTCAACGCCTTTCCTCCATCTCTGCCAGCTGACCTCCTACTAATCTTATCATACTATCACGCTGAAGTCATTTAATTCATTCAATGAATATTTAAGAGGTGAAGGATGGGACCCAGTGAAAGCTACTTCCTCTACTGGAGGATTCTCCAAACACATTCCATTAGAGAGATAATAGATGCTCCTAAAAATCGATGAAAAATAAGGTACCGAGAAGGGATATCCCACAAAGGTCTCACAAAAGAGATGGTATTTGAGTTATGCTTTGAAGGAAACTAGGTTTTCTAAGAGGTAGAGATGAGGAGGTAGTGCATTCCTCAAGCTGGGGCTGTGACGTTCTGGGAAGAAGTAGCCTGAAGAAAGGTGGGGAGACAGATGCTGGAACGACAAGGGTAGGAAGCAGTAATGGGGCCAGTTTGGTTAGACCAAAAGAGGCAAGAAGGAGAGTAACTGTATGATAAGTCTAAAAAGGCCAAGAAAGGATCTCTGTACCACGCAGTTTGTCTAAGTGTAGAGGTAGTGGTGAGGTGCTAAAATTCACTAAGCAGAAGAATACCACCAGACTTCAGATTTAGGAAGATCACAATATATATTTTTAATACCTACCTCACAAGGTTGTTGGGAGTCTTAAGTGAGATAACAGATACAAAACCCTTTGCAAACATTTAAGTATTATATAAATGTTAGTTGTTGTTACTATTATAAGGAGAGAAAGGGGGGAAGGGGGGAGGAAGATGGCGGAAGAGAGACAGAGACAGAGAGAGACAGAGAGAGAGAAGGAGAGGGAGGGAGAGGGAGAGAGGGATAGAGGGAAAGAGAGAGAAAGAATGAGAGAGAGAGAGAGAGAGAGAAAAGGAGAGGAAGGGAGAGGGAAAGAGGGAAAGAGAAAGAATATGAGAGAGAGAGAGAGAGAAAGAGAGAGAGAGGGCTATATGCGTGTGTGAGATTTTTTATCTTTCTTTTCTATCTCATACAGTACTAGGCATAAAGGAAATGCTCAAATAGGATCTGTTGATTGATTACTGGCCTTTTCTGGACCGTATCTGATTCATATTGTAGTATTACTCCAGCAACATTTTAATTGAACACAGAGACACAGAGTTGGCTTTTTTTTTTTTTTTTTTGCTTTGACAAAAGAAGGATTGTCTTGGGTAGGAAATTCAAGTCACTTTTCTGCTCTCACTTGCTTACAGTTTTCTAAAAGGTGCTTTTATTTCCACACGCAGGCCAAAAACTGGATTTATTTTAAAAGTTAAAAAACAAAAACAAAAAAACCCTGTCCATCTGATTGTTTTTAATTTAATAATGACTGGAGATGAAGAAAATGATGATGACAAGGTAACTATGTAACAGACACACCTTTGCTGAAATAAGATGGCTGATAAGCTTGTCCTTTATATTACTGATCTAGCACCAGAAAGGACTTTAAGAGATCAACTATGCCTTCTGCTCAGTCATTCTTCAGTCATGTCTGACTCTTGGTGACCCCACTTGGTGTTTTCTTAACAAAGACACTGGAGTAGTTAGTTTGGCATTTCCTTCTCCAGCTTATTTTACAGATGAGGAAACTGAGGCAAACAGGAAGAAGTGACTTGCCCAAGGGTCAACATAGCTAGTAAGTGTCTGAGGCCAGATTTGAACTCAAGTTTTCCTGATTCCAGTAACTATTAGTAAAGTTAGATAAAAAAAATAAAGCCATTTGCATGTCAGTGAGATGTTAAAATGTTAAGCTATTAGAATTATAAATTTTCATGCCCCAACCTAACTCCAATCAATCAATAAGCATTTATTAAGTGCTTTCTATATGCTAGACATTACGTTAAGTGCTGGGGATATAAAGAATGTTTTTTTTTAATAGCTTCAGTGAGCTATCTCAGTTTAACAGTGGCTCACACATCTGCAAGTATATACATACCTACATGTTCAGGGCAACTAGGTGGTGCGATGGAGAGAGTGTTGGACCTGAAGTTTAGGAAGACTCATCTTTCTCAGTTCAATTCTGGCCTCAGACTCTTACTAGCTGTGAGATCCTGGGCAAGTCACTTCACCCTGCTTGTCTCAGCTTCCTCATCTATAAAATGAGCTAGAGAAGGAAATGTCAAACCACTCTTGACAAGAAGACAAAACCCCAAATGGCATGATGAAGAATCGGCTATAACTGAAAATGGCTGACAACTGACATGTTCACCAGAACATCACAGGATCACGGAAGGTTGGAATTGGAAGATATCTTAGAGACTATCTGGTTAAACCTTTTGATTTACAGATGAGGAACCTTAAGTGACTTGTCCAGGGAAGAAATTATGTTACAGCTTCTTAGAACTCAGGGCTCTTGAGTGCCACTCCAGGGTTCCTTTTCTTCTTTTTCAATGAGCTGATTCCTTTTGTTTTTACATCGGGGATCCCAGGAAATACACCCCTCCTCCCCACACAAAATGAGCCCTCTGGTATAACAAAGAAAAACAGTTAAGCAGGTGATTGATAAGTATTTATTAAGCCCCCATTATGTGCCAGGCACTGCATAAAACCAACCCAGCGTCTGTGCTTGGTGATGAACCTACCATTCTGTCTCTACAGTCCTCCACCTCTCTTACTACTGGCCCTTCTGCTACCCCACACTGCACGGGTTTCCTCATGGCACTCTATGAATTTTCTAGATTCAACTTTAGTGATGGGGGAAGGAGTAAGCCTGTGGAGGGCTGAAGAGGAGGGTAAGATTAGGGCGCTTGAAAAGGATAAGTATTCACTATTTTTGCTAATTCCTTTTTTCTTACAGTAAAGAGACTAGCTAGTGCTGCAGCCATTACAATTCAATTCCATTTAATTTGACAGATATTAATGAAGCGCCTATTACATGCAAGTGATTACATACTAGTTACTTATATTTATACTATTTCATCTGGATAAAATAAAGCAAAGAACTGGCATCTGGATAAACGTAAATATATTTTAAAAATTTCTCTTCTAGATGGTATAGAAAGAGATCCAGAAATAACAAACCCAACATATGGGTCCATCGTAATCTGTGGAGGCTCAAGGAATAGAGGAAACACTCCAGTGCAATAGCCTAGAAGGTGGGAGAGCGCGGCTTTAGTCCTGCCTTTGCGGGAGTCATTTCACCTTCTGGGGCTTGGTTCTTCATCTATAAACTAAGGGAGTTGGTGGATAAGATGAACCCTAGCCCTGTTCAAGTCTGCTATTCTGAGTCTATGAATGAAAAAATTTAAAAGGGAAAGAATGTATAAATAAATATATATATATTTTTAAAAGGAGATAGTAACTATTGTAATACACTTTTACTTCACTAACACTGACATTTGTATCTTAAGAATGACATTTTAATTTGGCTTCATTAACATTATCTGCGGTGGAGTTTTGAGTTCTATAATCTGGAGTCTCTAAAATCGAAGAGGTACTAATGGAAACAGTTCCCTCTATCAGAAATTATTTCCCTGAAAGTGGGTAAGATGCTTAAAGAATAGCATTAAATGTTTGATGGGGAGATTATTTTCACTGGCCTGAAAAAGTAATGCTGAAAGGTTAGCAGTAATGCTCTCAAAGAATAAATGTCCTAATTAGATGCTTTATTTACAACTAGAGAGGAACTTGGGTGCTGGTAAAACAGAGCCTGACAGATTGGATATTTACATAGGAAGAGATTATTCAAAACAATACTAAAGATACTACTTAGAAAGTAAAGCGGAGTGGGATATCTCTGGAACTTGCTTTGTTTGTTGATTAAAAAGCACACAGTTTCTGTGCATGGTGCACAGAAAAAAAACAAGAAAAACCTGCTACCCAGACTGTGTGGTTGTGATAAATGATTAACACAGCACCTGCTGAGAAATCATCTCTGCTGTCTTAATGTATAGCTAAATCTAAGCTGTGAAATTGGCATCAGGGAAGCATATTTCTGTTACCATATATTCTAAAAACAAAATTTAAGGGGGAGAGGTACATTATAAAGTCTGGGAAAACCAGCAGTCTGTTCATTTAGAGGGGCATGTCTTGTTTGAAGCTGTTATGAATGACCAAAAAGCTGAGTTATAATTATAAAAATGTCACATGACCTAGGCAAATAAGCTGTCCAACGAGTTGATCCACAAAATGGTGGTCTGTGCCAATCACTCCTTTCAATGAACAAGCATGTATTGAATGTCTATTATGTATATGGCCCAATGCTAAGTACCATGGGGGATTCTTTGATAGACTCAGGATTTATCAACAGTGTGGCAGGGACATCTAATGCAATCTAAGACCGAAATAATAGAATATTTTATTTGTATTTTCTTTTCTAGCCTTTCTTCTTTTGATAATGGAAGGAGAATTTCCATTGAAAAGAAAAGAGAATGAAGGAGAATGGCACATATTGCATATGTAAACCTCTGTTTGAGAGTCCACTGCTATCCTCTGACATCACCCTCTGGGAAGTAATTGATACTTCAAATTGTACATGGTTAACTCTGAGACACAGTAATTGAGACTGACTGTTAATCACGTTAACACCAAAA
This sequence comes from Pseudochirops corinnae, assembly GCA_028646515.1. NCBI lineage: Eukaryota > Metazoa > Chordata > Mammalia > Diprotodontia > Pseudocheiridae > Pseudochirops > Pseudochirops corinnae. Next base: position 12,314 of record JAQQSV010002766.1, on the reverse strand, counting down.
TACCATTCAGAAAAGATGCCTTAGAATGATGAAGACTGGAACAGATCCAAGAATAACACTAACTTACATTTAAATTCTATTTAGGATTTTTCTGCTCCTTACTCTTTTCCAGCTGACTCCTGTCACTCTGGCAAACCTAATCCTTCCACATCTCTCTCTCTCTCTTATATTTGTGCCGCAGCCTCCTGAACCCCATCTTTCCCCATGTATCTGAATCTTCACCACGGTACAGCCTGAGTCCTGCCTTCTCTGTGAAGTCTTCACCTAGACCCTTTCATGTTCTCTGAAAGTACACGGTGTTCTCTGAATGTTCTCTGAATACCCTGAACCTTCTGGCTTCACTCATTCGGCTCCTGACCCTTACAGTCTTGTGTAGTTGATTTGTTCCTTATTATTGTGTCCATGACTTTTCTTTCTGATTAGATTGTGAGCTCCCTGAAGACAGGACCCAAATCTAATTCATCTTTGAATGTTCTCAAATAGCTAGCTGAAGACTCTGTACACGATAAATAATCAATATTTATTAACTGACACAGAGTACTATTTCATGGACAAGATAATCGACATCAGACAGGAGATAAATCTTTGCTGGAAGTATTTGACCATGTCACAGAAGATGTCCTCTATGAAGTCTAAACAAAAGAAAGATCTCAAAGTGATAATGAGGCTTACAACTACTCCTATTCATAGCTGGCACGGTACTCAATATAGGAAACTCCAGACCACCACTAAACCTCCTCAGTGGTGTCCCCCCCCCCCAAATGTCCCCTTCTGGGAAATATGTTATAGTGGAAAGAGGACTGGATTTGGATTCAGAAGACCCAAGTCTGGTGCATATTACTAATGTGACCTTGGACAAGTCACTTCTTTCTAGACCTTAGGGTTTCTCATCTGTAAAATGGAGTTAGACTAAGATTAACCCTTTTCAGTATCACGGATCTTCCTTTGGCAGGCTGGTGAAGTCTATGGACACCTCAGAATGATGTTTTTAAATGAAAAAAAAAAAGAGAGAATTACAAGGGAAACCAGTTACGCTGAAATTGTTATTAATTTTTTAAAATGAGTCCATGGATGCCAGGCCAAGATCTCCTAGATGAGATGATCTCTAAACTCTAAAATCCTATGAACCTGTATTGTGTGTTATTTTTGTTGTTGTTGTAAAATTCTGTTGGCTATTAACCTATGGAATGAAATGTATTGTTAATGTATTTTTGCTAAGTAAGGGACATGAAAGATCTTGGGGCCGAATGTAACGATACTAGGATTT
>JAQQSV010002766.1:0-10947 GCA_028646515.1 Pseudochirops corinnae | reverse complement strand
TGGACTCATTTTAAAAAATTAATAACAATTTCAGCGTAACTGGTTTCCCTTGTAATTCTCTCTTTTTTTTTTTCATTTAAAAACATCATTCTGAGGTGTCCATAGACTTCACCAGCCTGCCAAAGGAAGATCCGTGATACTGAAAAGGGTTAATCTTAGTCTAACTCCATTTTACAGATGAGAAACCCTAAGGTCTAGAAAGAAGTGACTTGTCCAAGGTCACATTAGTAATATGCACCAGACTTGGGTCTTCTGAATCCAAATCCAGTCCTCTTTCCACTATAACATATTTCCCAGAAGGGGACATTTGGGGGGGGGGGACACCACTGAGGAGGTTTAGTGGTGGTCTGGAGTTTCCTATATTGAGTACCGTGCCAGCTATGAATAGGAGTAGTTGTAAGCCTCATTATCACTTTGAGATCTTTCTTTTGTTTAGACTTCATAGAGGACATCTTCTGTGACATGGTCAAATACTTCCAGCAAAGATTTATCTCCTGTCTGATGTCGATTATCTTGTCCATGAAATAGTACTCTGTGTCAGTTAATAAATATTGATTATTTATCGTGTACAGAGTCTTCAGCTAGCTATTTGAGAACATTCAAAGATGAATTAGATTTGGGTCCTGTCTTCAGGGAGCTCACAATCTAATCAGAAAGAAAAGTCATGGACACAATAATAAGGAACAAATCAACTACACAAGACTGTAAGGGTCAGGAGCCGAATGAGTGAAGCCAGAAGGTTCAGGGTATTCAGAGAACATTCAGAGAACACCGTGTACTTTCAGAGAACATGAAAGGGTCTAGGTGAAGACTTCACAGAGAAGGCAGGACTCAGGCTGTACCGTGGTGAAGATTCAGATACATGGGGAAAGATGGGGTTCAGGAGGCTGCGGCACAAATATAAGAGAGAGAGAGAGATGTGGAAGGATTAGGTTTGCCAGAGTGACAGGAGTCAGCTGGAAAAGAGTAAGGAGCAGAAAAATCCTAAATAGAATTTAAATGTAAGTTAGTGTTATTCTTGGATCTGTTCCAGTCTTCATCATTCTAAGGCATCTTTTCTGAATGGTATTTTGGTGTTAACGTGATTAACAGTCAGTCTCAATTACTGTGTCTCAGAGTTAACCATGTACAATTTGAAGTATCAATTACTTCCCAGAGGGTGATGTCAGAGGATAGCAGTGGACTCTCAAACAGAGGTTTACATATGCAATATGTGCCATTCTCCTTCATTCTCTTTTCTTTTCAATGGAAATTCTCCTTCCATTATCAAAAGAAGAAAGGCTAGAAAAGAAAATACAAATAAAATATTCTATTATTTCGGTCTTAGATTGCATTAGATGTCCCTGCCACACTGTTGATAAATCCTGAGTCTATCAAAGAATCCCCCATGGTACTTAGCATTGGGCCATATACATAATAGACATTCAATACATGCTTGTTCATTGAAAGGAGTGATTGGCACAGACCACCATTTTGTGGATCAACTCGTTGGACAGCTTATTTGCCTAGGTCATGTGACATTTTTATAATTATAACTCAGCTTTTTGGTCATTCATAACAGCTTCAAACAAGACATGCCCCTCTAAATGAACAGACTGCTGGTTTTCCCAGACTTTATAATGTACCTCTCCCCCTTAAATTTTGTTTTTAGAATATATGGTAACAGAAATATGCTTCCCTGATGCCAATTTCACAGCTTAGATTTAGCTATACATTAAGACAGCAGAGATGATTTCTCAGCAGGTGCTGTGTTAATCATTTATCACAACCACACAGTCTGGGTAGCAGGTTTTTCTTGTTTTTTTTCTGTGCACCATGCACAGAAACTGTGTGCTTTTTAATCAACAAACAAAGCAAGTTCCAGAGATATCCCACTCCGCTTTACTTTCTAAGTAGTATCTTTAGTATTGTTTTGAATAATCTCTTCCTATGTAAATATCCAATCTGTCAGGCTCTGTTTTACCAGCACCCAAGTTCCTCTCTAGTTGTAAATAAAGCATCTAATTAGGACATTTATTCTTTGAGAGCATTACTGCTAACCTTTCAGCATTACTTTTTCAGGCCAGTGAAAATAATCTCCCCATCAAACATTTAATGCTATTCTTTAAGCATCTTACCCACTTTCAGGGAAATAATTTCTGATAGAGGGAACTGTTTCCATTAGTACCTCTTCGATTTTAGAGACTCCAGATTATAGAACTCAAAACTCCACCGCAGATAATGTTAATGAAGCCAAATTAAAATGTCATTCTTAAGATACAAATGTCAGTGTTAGTGAAGTAAAAGTGTATTACAATAGTTACTATCTCCTTTTAAAAATATATATATATTTATTTATACATTCTTTCCCTTTTAAATTTTTTCATTCATAGACTCAGAATAGCAGACTTGAACAGGGCTAGGGTTCATCTTATCCACCAACTCCCTTAGTTTATAGATGAAGAACCAAGCCCCAGAAGGTGAAATGACTCCCGCAAAGGCAGGACTAAAGCCGCGCTCTCCCACCTTCTAGGCTATTGCACTGGAGTGTTTCCTCTATTCCTTGAGCCTCCACAGATTACGATGGACCCATATGTTGGGTTTGTTATTTCTGGATCTCTTTCTATACCATCTAGAAGAGAAATTTTTAAAATATATTTACGTTTATCCAGATGCCAGTTCTTTGCTTTATTTTATCCAGATGAAATAGTATAAATATAAGTAACTAGTATGTAATCACTTGCATGTAATAGGCGCTTCATTAATATCTGTCAAATTAAATGGAATTGAATTGTAATGGCTGCAGCACTAGCTAGTCTCTTTACTGTAAGAAAAAAGGAATTAGCAAAAATAGTGAATACTTATCCTTTTCAAGCGCCCTAATCTTACCCTCCTCTTCAGCCCTCCACAGGCTTACTCCTTCCCCCATCACTAAAGTTGAATCTAGAAAATTCATAGAGTGCCATGAGGAAACCCGTGCAGTGTGGGGTAGCAGAAGGGCCAGTAGTAAGAGAGGTGGAGGACTGTAGAGACAGAATGGTAGGTTCATCACCAAGCACAGACGCTGGGTTGGTTTTATGCAGTGCCTGGCACATAATGGGGGCTTAATAAATACTTATCAATCACCTGCTTAACTGTTTTTCTTTGTTATACCAGAGGGCTCATTTTGTGTGGGGAGGAGGGGTGTATTTCCTGGGATCCCCGATGTAAAAACAAAAGGAATCAGCTCATTGAAAAAGAAGAAAAGGAACCCTGGAGTGGCACTCAAGAGCCCTGAGTTCTAAGAAGCTGTAACATAATTTCTTCCCTGGACAAGTCACTTAAGGTTCCTCATCTGTAAATCAAAAGGTTTAACCAGATAGTCTCTAAGATATCTTCCAATTCCAACCTTCCGTGATCCTGTGATGTTCTGGTGAACATGTCAGTTGTCAGCCATTTTCAGTTATAGCCGATTCTTCATCATGCCATTTGGGGTTTTGTCTTCTTGTCAAGAGTGGTTTGACATTTCCTTCTCTAGCTCATTTTATAGATGAGGAAGCTGAGACAAGCAGGGTGAAGTGACTTGCCCAGGATCTCACAGCTAGTAAGAGTCTGAGGCCAGAATTGAACTGAGAAAGATGAGTCTTCCTAAACTTCAGGTCCAACACTCTCTCCATCGCACCACCTAGTTGCCCTGAACATGTAGGTATGTATATACTTGCAGATGTGTGAGCCACTGTTAAACTGAGATAGCTCACTGAAGCTATTAAAAAAAAACATTCTTTATATCCCCAGCACTTAACGTAATGTCTAGCATATAGAAAGCACTTAATAAATGCTTATTGATTGATTGGAGTTAGGTTGGGGCATGAAAATTTATAATTCTAATAGCTTAACATTTTAACATCTCACTGACATGCAAATGGCTTTATTTTTTTTATCTAACTTTACTAATAGTTACTGGAATCAGGAAAACTTGAGTTCAAATCTGGCCTCAGACACTTACTAGCTATGTTGACCCTTGGGCAAGTCACTTCTTCCTGTTTGCCTCAGTTTCCTCATCTGTAAAATAAGCTGGAGAAGGAAATGCCAAACTAACTACTCCAGTGTCTTTGTTAAGAAAACACCAAGTGGGGTCACCAAGAGTCAGACATGACTGAAGAATGACTGAGCAGAAGGCATAGTTGATCTCTTAAAGTCCTTTCTGGTGCTAGATCAGTAATATAAAGGACAAGCTTATCAGCCATCTTATTTCAGCAAAGGTGTGTCTGTTACATAGTTACCTTGTCATCATCATTTTCTTCATCTCCAGTCATTATTAAATTAAAAACAATCAGATGGACAGGGTTTTTTTGTTTTTGTTTTTTAACTTTTAAAATAAATCCAGTTTTTGGCCTGCGTGTGGAAATAAAAGCACCTTTTAGAAAACTGTAAGCAAGTGAGAGCAGAAAAGTGACTTGAATTTCCTACCCAAGACAATCCTTCTTTTGTCAAAGCAAAAAAAAAAAAAAAAAAGCCAACTCTGTGTCTCTGTGTTCAATTAAAATGTTGCTGGAGTAATACTACAATATGAATCAGATACGGTCCAGAAAAGGCCAGTAATCAATCAACAGATCCTATTTGAGCATTTCCTTTATGCCTAGTACTGTATGAGATAGAAAAGAAAGATAAAAAATCTCACACACGCATATAGCCCTCTCTCTCTCTTTCTCTCTCTCTCTCTCTCATATTCTTTCTCTTTCCCTCTTTCCCTCTCCCTTCCTCTCCTTTTCTCTCTCTCTCTCTCTCTCTCATTCTTTCTCTCTCTTTCCCTCTATCCCTCTCTCCCTCTCCCTCCCTCTCCTTCTCTCTCTCTGTCTCTCTCTGTCTCTGTCTCTCTTCCGCCATCTTCCTCCCCCCTTCCCCCCTTTCTCTCCTTATAATAGTAACAACAACTAACATTTATATAATACTTAAATGTTTGCAAAGGGTTTTGTATCTGTTATCTCACTTAAGACTCCCAACAACCTTGTGAGGTAGGTATTAAAAATATATATTGTGATCTTCCTAAATCTGAAGTCTGGTGGTATTCTTCTGCTTAGTGAATTTTAGCACCTCACCACTACCTCTACACTTAGACAAACTGCGTGGTACAGAGATCCTTTCTTGGCCTTTTTAGACTTATCATACAGTTACTCTCCTTCTTGCCTCTTTTGGTCTAACCAAACTGGCCCCATTACTGCTTCCTACCCTTGTCGTTCCAGCATCTGTCTCCCCACCTTTCTTCAGGCTACTTCTTCCCAGAACGTCACAGCCCCAGCTTGAGGAATGCACTACCTCCTCATCTCTACCTCTTAGAAAACCTAGTTTCCTTCAAAGCATAACTCAAATACCATCTCTTTTGTGAGACCTTTGTGGGATATCCCTTCTCGGTACCTTATTTTTCATCGATTTTTAGGAGCATCTATTATCTCTCTAATGGAATGTGTTTGGAGAATCCTCCAGTAGAGGAAGTAGCTTTCACTGGGTCCCATCCTTCACCTCTTAAATATTCATTGAATGAATTAAATGACTTCAGCGTGATAGTATGATAAGATTAGTAGGAGGTCAGCTGGCAGAGATGGAGGAAAGGCGTTGAAAATGTGTAGCAAACAGTGGTTCCTAGGAGTTGTATCTTAGAGTTGGTGAATTTTATGAGTTTAGACCTTGAGAATGTCTCATCCAAACTCCTCATTATTGTTGCCCTCTCAGGGTATATTCCCTGCTGCTTTTTTTTCCTCTGACAGTAGAACAACCAAATGGGCCTTCTCTAACAACTGAGTTTAAGCCATTCCTTTACTGTGCACTCATGGAGGGTGGTTATTCATCCTTAATTTGCAAAGTTCAGACCTGGAAATTCTTCCCCCTCCCCTAACCAGTTATTAGTTGCTCCAGTCCAGAGACTCAAGTCTGTTTGCTTATCCTCTCCTTTTATCTCCAAGTAGCATTTGCCATGACTTAGGATCATGGGGTTTGGAGTAGGAAGGGCTATAGAGATCATCTAATCTAAACTCCTTCCCTTTTAAAAGTGAAGAAATTAAAGCCAAGAGACCCCAGTCACAGAGGGTAAAAGGGACTGAGCCAGGATTTTAATCCCAGTGAGCTTTCTGCTCTACCACATATTTAATAGAATTTAACCTATAAAGCATTCATTCCAGTGGACTTCTTCCCCACTATGCCACATATTTAATAGAATCTTGTCTACAAAGCATGCTCCCCAGAAGCTGGTTAGTTCCTCCTAGATCTGCTTATAATTGGGAATCGTTTTATATATTAGGATGATACCAGTTCAAAAGATAGATTATTTCGTAGGTGTAGATAGAGAGGGATTAATGCCCACAGTACAACCAAATGGCCTTTTTTTTCTGAAGCCAAAAGACTCGAGTTACAGAGGGTGTAAGTGGCAGAGCTGAGATTTGAACCTCGTTCTTCTCATTTTAATCCTAGTGAGCTTTCTGCTATGCCACATATTTAATAGAATTTAATCTACAAAGCATGCTCCCTAGAAGTTAGTCGGTTCTTCCTAGAGTCCACCTATAATTAGGAATGTAAGTATTGACATAATCATTTTTTTAAACGTAAAGCTTCATGGTACACTACAAAGAACATTGCCCGTGGAGCCAAGAGGCTGTTGTTTGTTCATTAAGTTGTGTTCGACTCTTCATGACCCCATAGACTACAGCTCACCAGGCCCTTCTTCCCTACACTGTCTCTCAAAGTCTGTCTAAGCTCTTTATCCATCTCATCTTCTTCTACTTTTGCCTTCAGTCTTTCTCAGCATCAGGATCTTTTCCAGTGAGTCCTGTTTTCTCATTATATGGCCAAAGCATTTCAGCTTCAACTTCAGTATTTGTCCTTCCAATGAGTAATCTGAATTAATTTCTTTAAGTATTGACTGATTTGATCTCCTTGCTGTCCAAGGGACTCTCAAAAGTTTTAGAGGACTCGTGTTCAAATCCTGCCTTTGACGCTTATGAACTTTTTTTGACCTTAAACAATTTGCTTTACCTCCTTGGACCTCGGATCTTCATCTATAAAATAAGCGGCTTAGGCTAGATGACCCCTGAGGCCCCTCCAGCTCCAGATCTATGATTTCCAATGTCATTAGTAATTATTTATATTTGAATATTAGTAATAACAGTTTGGAGCAAGATTTTGAAAAATCTGACACTTACAGCAACAAACTTAAGCTCCTCGCCAAGCAGATATGGCAGCCAAGGGCAGCACCACTCTAGAATATAAACTTGTTTGTAAAATCTCACATCACCTCGTAAAACTGAAAAGCAGTGAAGAGAAACAAGTTTGCAGAAAACTTGGCGAGATATCCAATTAAGCCAAATCATCTGAAGCAGATTTAAAGATGAAACTGGAAAACAACGAACAGACAGAAAATGGAAAATTATCTGTAAAGATGTCTGTAACAAGCACTTTCTTTCCTCACTGACAATGAAGCTGCCAGACGTGTACACTTTTAATATTAAGTTCCCCATGGTGCTCCATGAGGAAATAAAAATGGCACTAACAGAAACAAAGATGGGAAGACCAGCTGTACTTGGCCAGGTACATACACAACAGAATTCCATTCTATAGATAACCCACATGTGAAGGTGTGGAAGAATGGATTCTCAACATACCTTAAAGACGAGATGATGCAAAGTACTTGGGAAAAAAATCAGACCTTATTATGACTTCCCAGATGTTATCCATCATTACCAACCCAAGAGCCTACTTTCCCACCGTCACAAAATCTTTATGAACAAGAAGATTATATCCTATAGAAAACTACATCTTTACAAGCACATAGTTGTAGAAGAGGTTTAAAGACTACAGATTCCTACTCAGTTCACTCTGCATCAGTTCATATAAATCTTCCTAGGTTTTTCTGAAATCATCTTGCTTGTCATTTCTTATAGCACAATAATATCCCATTACAACCATATGCTACAACTTGTTTAGCCCTTCCCCAATTCATGGGCATTCCCTAAATTTTGCCACCAGAAAAGAGCTGCTATAAATATTTTTGTATAAATAGGTTTTTTGAGGATTTCTGGGGAAAATATGGACGAGTCTGCTGAATGAGAAAGTGTGGGTAGCTTAGGATCTTTCTTGTCACAATCCACATCAATGAGAGAACAGATCCAATGAAGTGTGTCATCATTTGTACACCTAAGTGCCTTCTCTCTAATCACAATTGTTTTTTTATGTATTTTTCTATCTGTATTTCTCAGGTTAAGTAATAATGTGCTTTTAAAATCATAGAATTGCATGGTATGGGAGGGAGAAAGCACTGTAACCAGAAGACAGGTTCAGAGCCCACTTCTGATTTTTACTGTGTGACCTCAGGCAAGTCACTTAACCCACCTGGGCTTCGGTTTCCTCATCTGTAAAGTGAAAGGATTGGATCAGATGACTTATGAAGTCCTTTCCAACTCTTGATCCATAAACCTATGACTTTATAAATAGCACAGTGGATAGAGCATTGGACATGGAGTCAGGAATGCCTGAGTTCCAATCCTGCCTCAAATGCTGACCAACTTTGTGGCTGTGGTCAAGTCCCTTAGCTTTCTATTTGCCACAGTTTTCTGGTCGGTAAAATGGAGATAATAATAGCTCCTACCTCCCAGCGTTGTCATGAGGATAAAGTGAGATAACATTTATAAAAATGCTTTGCAAACCTTATTTCATCATTGTTTTTCAATCATGTCCAGCTCTTCATGATCCCATTTGGGATTGTCTTGGCAAAGATACTGAAACAGTTCACCATTTCCTTCCCCAGCTCATTTTACTTTTGAGTAACTGAGGAAAACTGGGTTAAGTGACTTGCCCAGGGTCATACAGCTAACAGCCATCTGAGGCCAGATTTGAACTTGGAAAGATGAATCATCCTGACTTCAGGCGCAGTACTTCCACTATGCCACCTAGCTGTGATAATGCCATGTAAATGGTACATGTTTTGCTCAAGATCACACAGCTAGCTAATAGCAAAACCAAGTCTAAAACCTTGTGACCACAGTGGAGGTTTCCTCATGTAAAAAAGTACTACAAGTAAGAGCCTCAGACCAACAGTTGGAAAAACCCAGATTGATTTAAGAGCAATTCATTAACTGAACTCTAAGGTTTCAGTTGTATTTACAAACCTAGAGTCTTAAAGAAATACGCTTTTTTTTCTGAACTTTTAAAGACATGTCACAAGACAGAAATGAATGATTTTTAATAGTCATACAATAGTTTCTTCACTAGCTCATGCCTTTCCTTCTCTTACGTTGTCTGTTCTCTTACGTTACCTTCTCAGCAGCCTCTTGAGTCCATTAGTTGACTTTGTCCATGAGTTATGAAGGTGTAAATGTTCAAAGAGAGTCCAATTTTGCACAGCTTTGCTGATTTTTTTTTTCTGGTTTCTCTGTTTCTGCATGTAGTTGACCAGTGATACTGATGTAGCTTTCTGTTTATCCAAAGTCTTCATGCTTTGCTCTGGAAATTCTATATTCTTCTCATTTCTGCTGTGTTTCTGTTTCCTCAGCCACTTAGGTGTCCTCTCTCCAACTCCTAATGTGACTCCAGCTTGAACTTTCAACAGAGTTCCTCTGGCACCTTGGACAACTTATCTCTTTTGATGCTCAGCCTCTTCTCAACTCATGTTTCTCTCTCTCTTCTCCTATATGTATTTGGTATTGATTTATCCATATATACGCTCTTTCTCAGAAGTAAAATGTAAGCTTCTTGAGGACAAGGACTGTTATTCTTAGTAGCCCTATTGACTAGCAGAGTGACTGGCATAAAATTAATAAATGTTTGTTCATTGGGTGAATGAATACCCTCATTTGGAAGTCTTTCGGCAAAAGCCAAGTAACCACTTTTCCGGCATATTATAAAGGGGATCCTTGTTCAGATATGGTTTGGTCTTCTGAGGTCCCTTCCACTCTGAGATTCAGTGATGTTTTTTAGACTATTTATCTTAGAATCAAAGATTTAGACCTTAGAGGCCATCAGATCTAACCCCCTTAATGTACAGATGAAGAAACTGAGGAACAAAGAAGTCAACTTCCCCAAGGTCAGATAGCTAGTAAGTGTGTGATGTGGGATTTGAACACAGTTCTTCCTGATTCCAGGCCCAGTGTTCTAGCCAGTCTTCCACTCTGCTTTTTCCTTCAAAGACTGCTTGGTTTCATATGGGGAGGAAAACAGAAAGAGAAATTCTACTCCAAATAGCTACTGTGTATTTAACAGTACACTTATCAAGACATACACATAGTAATTCTATGAATGTAACTAAAAAAAACACTACAAAAATGAAGACATTTAAATAATTGGAAAGATATTAGTTGATCATGGTTGGACCATGCCAATATAATAAAAATGACACCACCTAATTTACAGAATTAGTACTATCCTAGTCAAACTACCAAAGCATTATTTTATAGAATTAGGAGGGGGAAAAAAGACAAAATTCAAGAAACAAATGATCCAGAATCTAAAGAGAAATAATGGATTAAAAATGAGAAAAGAGGTGTAGCAGTCTCAGGTCTCAGGCTGTGCTACAAAACAATAATAGTGAAAAATATTTGATGCATGTGGAGAAAAACAGATAAGTTGATCACTGGAATAGATTAGGTATAGAAGATCCAGAAGTGAATTAATATAATAGCTTAATGTTCTCCAAATCCAAGGACCCCTACTACTAGGAAAACAAAACAAACACTAAAATCAACAAAACAGCTGGAAAAACAGGAATGCAGTCTACTAAAAATTAGGTTTGGACCAGCAACTAGCACTGTGTGCCATAGCAAGCTCCAAATGAATAAAGGAGCTAGATTAAAAGGTCATATTATTATTTTTTTAAAAATACAGGACAGGGAATAAGATCCTTTTACACTTCTGAATGGGGGATAGTTCTTTTTTTTTTTAATTTTATTATAGTTTGCATCATTCATTTCCACAAGATTTTGAGTTACATATTTTCTCCCCCTCTTT
>JAQQSV010002765.1:11053-22205 GCA_028646515.1 Pseudochirops corinnae | reverse complement strand
TATTTATTTATTTATTTTTTGATAAGTATGTATATTATCTAAACATCCACACTTAATTGTAACCTTCTTTAGGGTGAGGGAGGGAAGGGGAAATAAAGTAAGAAGTCCCAGAACAAAAGAAAAACAATGAGGGAAGCAAAGAAAAGTCAGGCAGCTTTGAAAACAATGTGTAGTATTCATTATATAGATTTGCTTGAAATGGAAATTTAGTTTTATATTGAATCCTCTCTTATGCTCTGCTCTATACATGGCAATTTCTTTTCCCTTTTCTCATTTTTAATTAAGTATGTAATAAAGAAATTATAAAATATACATATGCTGATTTGGTCATATATATATTCCTGTACAAATGACATAATTCTGGACAATTCAAATTTTTCTACCAAATAAAGCCTCTAATATGTATTCAGCCCAACTTGATTTGTGTTATGCTTTTAATATGTGAACCATGACTTATTTTTGATTGATCTCAAAGGTTTGAGGGGGAAGTGACAATGATAGAATGGGATATACAAGGGTGATAGAAGAATGTTCTCTACCTCCAACATGATAAATTATAGGGAAGATAGGGACTACATCTGAGATTTCATTGCACAGGGTGCCCTTGAGTAAAAAAATAAAAAAAGAACTCTCTAAAAATGCAGGATAACATCTTCTCTATAATTTATAGGTTTATAGCACTATTTAGACAATACAGGGGAGGTATGTGTCAGAGGCAGAATTTGAACCCACATTTGCTGGTTTCGAAGTCAATGATTATATAATGAGGCATAATATACAGTGGTGTATTGTCATGTCCTAAAACAGCTAAATCACATATTTCTGGGAGACACATGCTGCCTAGCTCCATTTCATTTTTTTTGCAAAAAGGCTTTTACTCTCAGGTCTACAAATATAGGATCTATATCCATATCCATTTCTGTGTGTATATGTGTACAGATAGATAGATTAGATAGATAGATAGATGGATAGATAGATAGATAGATAGATAGACATAGATATATTTAGATATAGATATAGATATGTATATAGAGAGATATGAATACTAGTTTTGATTCCATGCTTCAAGACTGTATGGATTTTGTATAATTCCTTGTTCAATTTTTCAAACACTTGGACAGCTTTTTTCTTGTCAAAGCATATGGGAGATCTTGTAATTCAGTGCTTATCAGAGCAATTCTTTAGTTTGAGATCTTCACAAATGGTTGCTTAAAAAGTATTATTAATCTGTTTCTCGATTTACTTATTCCCATAAGAGAAACAAGTGAAATCAACTTACAACATAAAAGTGCTCTATGCCTTTTAGCACATTATGGTTCCAGGAATCAATGTATTATAACAATTGATTTACTTTTTTTTTTAAATCCCATTGCATGAGTGGTTTTGTCTGACAATTCACCTTTCTCTTCCTTTAGTTCATGCATTTTAGAAAAGAAAAAAAAAAGCAACAACCTCTGCTTTCTTGAGTAAAAGAGTGAGGAGACTTTTAAGTTGCTTAAGTTTCAAAAAGTACAAGAACATGAAAAATGTTAGAGGTTGGAAAAATAATTTGATGATACAATGTGAGTGTAGCAAACCTTGTTAATGTGATGGACAGATTTAATGAGTTGGTGTCCCAGCTACTACATTTCCTATCAGCTGAGTTGTATGCAAATATCCCCTGCTAGACCTCCAGTCACAGCGGGAAAGAAGATATTGGTTCAGTCTACTTTAAATGAATATTTCAGTGATTTCCAGAAAAAGAGTTAGTTTTAATAAAACTACATTCTTGAAATAAAAGATGAATCTTATATATCATTGTTTAGATTGTTCTCGATGGAAAATTCAAGATGACACTTTTACAAAATAGCAATGAAACTGACAGTACAGATTTAACTGGTGGTTTGCTTTTTCAGGATAATGATATGTCTAGAAAAATTAGGAGGCATGTTAAATGTCTAGCTATTATTATTTGTTCCATGTTTTCATGGCAGAGTGGAAATGTTATTAGATCTAGAACCAGATATATGAGCACTTAATCTACATGAATCTTAGCTTTCTCAACTGGAAGAAAAGGCATTTAGATTAGATGATCCATTCTGGTTCTAAATCTATGATAATCTAATACTAACTTTCTTAGATTCTAAGAGATGCTTACTTGATGAGTATTTCTCTAGACCATAATTTGACATGCAAAGGATGGTTGCTTTTTGTCCTTTGTTCTTGAAGAGGACCATGATATTAGGGAGGTGATGCTATGACATGAAAATGCATTAGATTTAAGAGAGGCAGGACTTTGCAAAGTCAGCAGTCTCACTTTCTCCTCTGGACTTATTTGGATACAGAGGTGATCTATCTATCTATATCTATATCTACATCTACATCTGTATCTATATCTATATCTATATCTATATCTATATCTATATCTATATATCTATGTCTATGTCTATATCTAGATAGATAGTTATAAATATGTCTATATCTATATATGGATATCTACCTATAAATCTATATATATTACTATCTACATATATATCTATATTTTCTATCTCTCTCTCTCTATCTGTCTATCTGTCTGTCTATCTATCTATCTGTCTGTCTGTATGCCTGTCTGTCTGTCTATCTGTCTATCTGTCTATCTAGCTAGCTAGCTAGCTAGCTATCTGTCAGGATGACTGGAAATGGACCTGGATGCTATGGGTGACCTTGCCTTTTTAAGCTAAGGTCTTCACCAGGTCTCGGTTTGACTGAGGCAACACTTATTCAGTGATTAAAGAAACAGGCAAAAGGCAAAGAAAATTAGAAAGGGAAATAGATAATTAAGGAATAAAATAAATAAATTTAGCATGTGTTTGCATTTTATCTTCCAACTTGTAATCACAGATTTGTCACATTGGAAAATGACTAGCTAAGCTTCAAAGTACTCCGTGTGTCCCTTCTCCCAAAATTATAGGTCATAGCAGTTGACTGGTATGCATGTTTACTTTACTTCTATTCATCTAGCTGGGCTTCTTAAACTTTTTCTACTCTCAACCATTGCAGCACTTCTTAAATTGTGGGTAATGATCACATCAGAATTCACAGTTTAAGAAGTACTGAATTCCAGAATACACATTTAGCTCAAAGGTAAGACATGCAGAAATGGGACAGTAAGAACAGGAGCAGTAAAACATCTCTCCCATTAATATAATTTTCCACACAGTTTTACTTATGAACTTCCTAACAGTCTCCAGAAATACATCAGCTTGCAGAACAAATCAGCTCTGAAACTTACATCTTGCCCTAGATCCTTTCCCACTTAAAAGTGAATATCAGGCTTTTTCCCCCAAGATGGCACTGAAGGCGAAGAAGGAAGCCGTTGTCCCCCCCAAGACAGAAGCAAGTCCAAGGCTTTGAAAGACAAGAAGGTGGTGCTGAAGGGTGTCCATAGCCACAAAAAGAAGAAGATCCGAACATTCCCCACCTTCTGGCGACCCAAGACACTAAGACTTTGAAGGCAGTACAAATACCCTTGGAAAAGTGCTCCTCAGAGAAACATGCTTGATCACTATGTCACCATTAAGTTTCCCTTGACCTCTGAGTCTGCTATGAAGAAGATTGAGGACAACAACACCCTAGTCTTCACCATGGACATCAAGGCCAACAAGCATCAGATCAAGCAGGCCATAAAGAAGCTGTATGACATCGATGTGGCCAAAGTCAACACACTGATCCGGCCTGATGGAGAGAAGAAGGCCTATGTCCGTCTTGCTCCAGACTATGATGCATTAGATGTTGCCATCAAAACTGGAATCATCTAACTTATTGTGTCCAACTGTGTCCCTTTCCACCTACAATAAATAGTTTTCCAGAATTAAAAAAAAAGTGAACATCAGGGAGGTCTTCTCAAATCCTCCCATTAAGGAGAGGATTGAGGGCATATGTCTCATCATTTTCTGCCAGGTTGCACTCTGCCTCAACCTTCACTGACCCTTGCTTTTCAATTTCTTTATGCGCCATCTTTTACAACCATGAGCTCCTTCAAGGCAAGCACTATTTTTTGCCTTTATTTGTATCCCTAGTACTTAGCACAGTGTCTGCTACAGAAGCTATTAAATAAATATGTATTGACTGACTAAACTGGCTGTACACTTACCCTCAAAAACACACAGCTGCATTGAAGAAAATGAGAACACCTTGAGTTCCTTATTGGCACCTCATAAACAGAACACAGATGACCTTAGAAAATGTAGAGAGGCAGCCCACACCTGAGAAGTTTCAAGACTGTAGGACTGCAATTGTCTTCCTGACAGGCTTAATATTCCCTTCTACGACTGGATTTGATGATGCTGATGTGGTGTATGCTAATTTCTGAGCTTGGATATAATTCCCACTGCCTCTAGCTTCAGACAGCTGAAATTGCAATCCAGGATATTGGGCAACACTTTCCAAAAGAAACAGAGAACAGAACCCAGAAATAGCAAGCAATCTCAATTCTTGGTCTGCAATTTCCTAGGTAAGATTCTAACTTTAAGTGCCTTATTCTTTTCTCCTCTTGTCACTTCAATTTAATGCCATGGCTGGAATTGAGTTTCATGTTATGTTGTCCAAGAAGTCATTGCCAATGGGAGTATGGAAGAAAGAAAAATCTTTTTTTTCCTTTGCCTCACTCCTTAAGAACAGTAAGAGAAATGATAAAGTATGTAACCAGGAAACTGAGTGTTTGATTAACTTTTTCTTCTTAAACTTAGCTCCACAAGTCAACTGCTATCATGTTTAGCTTCTCTGATTTGAAACACTTAGCCCCTATAATTTAGCCATATCTTTCAATCTGTGGAGAAAAGGAGTGCTGAAGCAGGCCAATAGTCTTTCTTAACCCACAGAAAAGAGTCTTGGACTATACTTATGCAAATAGGCCACTCAGTGTCTCAAGCCTTTTACTGGTGTCACTTGAAATCAAAAACATTCTCACTTTTAAATCTCATTCTCTCTATTACCTGGCTCTTTTACATACTGAAATTTCATTAAGTGCCTAGAGGGAGACTCAAAAGATTAACACCTCCTTTTTTCTCCACCCACAATGAATGAATAAGTAGCTAAATGAATGAATGAATAAACGAATGGATGAATGGATCAATGAATGAAAGACCCTACTGATTCGAAATTTAATGAATTTGTATTTTATTGCTTTTTAATTCCTTGATCATTGGAATTCAGAATTTTCTGGTTCTCAGACTCATTGTGAAATGAGTAAGGAAGAAGAGGGAAGGAAGAGAAGGAATCTGAATTTCAGCTAAGGCCTATTCTAAACCAAAGCATTACACTGTTCTTCAGAATCTCAGGAGTCAGGAGAAAAGTCAAAGTAATACAAATGGTATATATGCATAATTGCTTAAAAACAATAATAAAGTCAGTTTTCTCAGTGAAAAAAAAAGCATTGACAAAAAATTTGCATTTCTGTGCATGGATAGGTGTAGTTCACTGGATTTTTTTTTCCCTTTTGAAATTAGTTATTTTCAGGATTATGCAGATGTGATCTTATTGAAAAAATTCTTAACACAATAGCAAAGTGATATTTTATCATTATCTCATTATTCTACTGGTTGAATCATAAAAACATGGTAAGAAGTTATAATAATCTTCTATATTCTTACCATATATTGATATATAATAAATTCAAGGGAACTCTCTTGCTTTATCATTACACCAAGGGTAATAGAGGCAATTTTCATAAAAGTTTTAGGTGGACATTCTGAGGATCATTCCCTTGTAAATTCACAAGGTAAGAGGAGAACTATTGTCTATGTTCAAGCCCCAAGTGATGAAGAATTTTCATGATATGATGAAGCTTTGGTGGCCTTATAGAAATATTAAATGAGATAAGATAGTAGGTAAACTAGGAAACAAGGTACTGAGATCTTAAAGACTTATTTGGTTTCCAATACAACCTTCCTAGTGTCCTTGCTTTGTCTATTCTTTTTTTTTTTTTTTTTTTTTTTTGCTTTTTGCTTTTTGCTTTGAGGAGGGAAGGCTGGGCAGTTGGGGTTAAGTGACTCGCCCAAGATCACACAGCTAATACGTGTTAAGTGTCTGAGACTGGATTTGAACACATGTCCTCCTGACTGCAGGGCTATTCACTGTGAAACCTAGCTGCCCCTGCTTTGTCTATTCTTAAATTTTGGTAGAGGCAGTGTAAAAACTAATGAAGAAGAGTCCAATCCAAATCAGTTCTATTCATGACATTATTTCTTCTATCTATCTATTTTCCCTGCAATTTCCATTTACTAGATTATCATCTACAGCCTAAATAGGAGCATGCTCCAAAGTTTTCTCCTAAATCTTCTTTTCTTCAAATCCTACACTCTATATCTCTTATTGACTTTATCAGTTCCCATGGATTCAACAACCATCAATACATAGTTTTCAGATCTATATATCTAAGCACAATCTTTGTCCTTATTCCTAGGCATGCATCATCAACTGCCTCTCGGACCTTTAGAAACACATTTCCAGGGGGTGTTCAGGTGGCACAGTGGATAGAGCACCAGCCTTGGAGTCAGGAGGATCTGAGTTCAAATCTGGCCTCAATCACTTAACACTTATTAGCCACGTGACCTTAGGCAAATCACATAAGCTCAATTGCCCTGCCTTCCAGCCTCCAACAAAGCAAAAAAAAAAAAAATGCATTTATTCTTGACAATTAAAACTCAACATGTCCAAAACAAAACTCATCATCTTTTCCCCCTTCCAAACATCCCCTTCTCAAATCCCTGTTCTCTATTAAGAGTATTACCAATATTCCTGTCGCCCATGTTGAAAATTTCTGTACTATTCTTGACTCACACTTTTCCTTACTCCAACTACACAGCTAATTGTCAGGTTTTGTGGATTCTACCTCTACATCTTTGGTGTCTGTCCTTTTTTCTACTCACACCAGAAACATTCCAATTACTGCCCTTATCACTTCTTGCCAGTACTACCAATTAGACTTTTCCCATCATTTCTCAGCTTCATAGCTCTCTCCTCTCCAACTCATCCTTACCATAACTGTTATAGTTATTTTCCTAAAGCGCGTGTCATACCATATCATTCTCCTACCCAACTCAGTACTTTCTGTCCAATTCCTACATTCAAGTACAAATACATTTTACCAACTAATATTTTATCCTTTATTATTCATTACTCCCCTTCACACACTCCACTGGTCCAGTGAAGTTACTCTTTCTGTTGCTCCTCACATACAAGAGACTCTATCTCCCATTTCTGTGCATTAACCCCATAACTGGAACATACTTTCACCTCACTTCTCTATCTTAGAATCCCTAGTTTTCTTCAAGACTAAGCTCAGCTGCTAGCAACTATATGAAAGCTCTTTTGATCCCAAATTGCTATTGAAACATGAACCTACATTTACTTTATATTTATCATGTATATAATTCATACATAAATATGGTTATTTATTTTGTACAGATAGATTTTAAGTTTTGTTTGTTTGTTTGTTTTATATATTTGCCTGTGTAACCCCAGCACCTAGCAGAGTAGTGGAGACATAATTGCTTGATAAACACTAATTAATTGGTTGAATTCAATAATTGATTATTAAGTAACTATGCTTAGGCAGATATTCTGACAAGTGTTGTGGGTACATAGACAGGAATCAAAAAGTCTCTGTCTTCAAGTAGCTTTTGGTTCATTTTGAGGAAGCAAAATAAGATAGATAGATAGATAGATAGATAGATAGATAGATAGATAGATAGATAGATGGATGGATGTATAGATATATAGTACACACATTGTATTTTCTGGGGTGGCAGTAGTTCAGAAACTTGGGAGATAGAATGACTTTAAAAACAAAAAAAAAAAAAAAAGAGAATTTATATTTGGTCCTAGAAACAAGATGGAGATACTAGAGTTTCTTGATGAGAACAATGATTTGGTCACACCCATGTATTAGAAATACAATTTTTTTTTTGCTTTTTTTTTTTTTTGAAGGGGGGCGGGCAGGGCAACTGGGATTAAGTGACTTCCCCATGGTCACAGGGTTAGTAACTGTTAAGTGTCTGAGACTTATTTTTAACTCAGGTCCTCCTGACTCTAGGGCCAGTGCTCTATTCATTGTACCACCTAGGTGTCCCAGAAATACCATTTTGAATATTATGTGGAAGAAGGGTTTGAAGAGAGGAAAGCCTGGAATTAAAGAAGAACAAATTAGGAGGTTATTTCCTCCTGAAGTAGTCCTTGGGTCAAACAGTATTTTACTCCATTAAAATCATTATATTTCAATGGTTTAGAAGGATCCAATGCCTTATCATAATCTTACCAAACTTCTGATAGCATTTACACTGAAATATCTCCTGACAGCTTCTTTATAAGCTTAAACTTATAATGAGCTTAATTCCTGATGCATAGATCAGCCAGCCAAGAGTAAATGTGGAGCCTGTATGAATTTGGGACTTAAGTAATAGGCCAACATTCTGTTCATTTTTTGACAGTACACCAAACATTCATTGCAAAGACATAGTAACACGAACATATCTAATTATGGATTCAAATGCATTTATATGAATGTTCAAACTCATATGAATGTGAAGACATTTAAATAAATGCAGCATGTTTATTTGAATTTTAGACCACACTATACATGTTTATTTGAATATGTGATGTGCAATCAATCAAATAAATGCACTGAATGGGTTTATTTCATTCCACGATTGCACATTCAAATAAATGTCTAGAGCATTCATAGGAATGTAAAAAGTGTCAACAATCAAGATTTTTTTTTTCCCTTTCTAAAAGCATAAATAGGCCAAATCTTCTGACTCTGGGGGTTTGTACGTGATCTGACTACAAATTCATGAAACAGATTTTCATAAACCACTCTGAAAAGTAAGTTTAAGTACCTAAGGGAAACACTACATAAATAACCAATATAAATGGGTCCAAATAAAGCCAATGAATATTCATTTTGCCTCTTTAAAAATGGATATTGATATACAATGTGACTTCACCCATAAATATAAGTTCTGTAGATAGCTATATTGGAAATGGTGATGTGGCCATTAAGATCACATATCGTCATGTATAGCTGTGCCTAAAATGTAGCTAGATGGCAAGAAAGATAGATAGATAGATAGATAGATAGATAGATAGATAGATAGATAGATGAGTATCTATTACATCCGCCTAGAGATTTTGCTTGGTTAAGCTGATCAAGGCAGTAATCAAAATCCTATTATTTTGAGCTTCCTTTCCCTGAAGACCTTACTCAATTATTGGTTGGAATCCCCAGGCACAATATTTTTTGTAATAAATTTTTAAAGCCTGATTTTCCATTTTAAAGGAAAGTTTTACTGTAAGGACAACTTAAATGGTTTTTAAGAGGTGTCCTTTGCCTGATGGCTAGGTTAATATAAATTACTCTATATTAAATGGGATTGTCTCCAGGATATCTTTTATTGTGTTTTGTGATACTCTCTACATACCACCTACATGGCTTCATGGTATTATAATGTATAATAATTATTAATTTAATTTGTATGGTATTTTATAAAATAGAAACATATATGTTTATGTATTCCACACAGACATAGATATATACACACATATACACATATTTACACATAAACATATATACATACACATGCATATTTACTAGAAGCATATATGTGTGTACATATATGTGTGTATAAGTTTGTTTCTTTGCTTGCCTGTTTGTTTTATCACTTAACAAGTCTAAATTTGCCTCTTTTTAATTTTGCAACATGAATCCTGATTCTGTCATCTGCAGAAAAACAGAACAAATTTAATCCATACACATCATGACAGACCTTCACAAATAATTAAAAAAAAAAAATTATTGTGCCTTCACTGACTCTTCTCTCATTCAGGCAAAAATTCCCAGTTCCTTAGAGTTGCCATGTATTTTACTTAATTTCACATGACTAGATATTGATGGATAAATGTTTATTCTCATTCTTGATACAGTGTTGATGGACTCCCCTCTCCCCTCCCCTCCATATTTTAATCTACATGTTTTCATTATGGTAATTTGATGTTTAACTGGAACTTGCTCATCCATATCAGACAGAAATAGTAAAAAGAATATTTTCATTTGAAGCATCAAATATTTCCATCAAGAAAATTATCACTCAAACATAGATAAGGCAGTTAAATCTTACCTGCTTCATTCATTCTTAGACTTTATTTCTTTGCCAACATGCATTCATGGCTAGAAATTCTAAATGACAGCCTCAAAAAAAACAAAAACAAAACTAGGATTCTATTTTGAATTATCTGGTTTTGTTTGACTTAAATTTGTCGTATATTATTAAATATAATTTAGCTAGTCTGAAAAACATAACCAACTTTTCTTGGATATTTATCTAAAATATTTAATAACTTAATATTAAATTATATTATATTAATTATTATTTTATTAACGTTATAAATATTAAATGCCAACTTGAATATAATTTCTGTGGACCATTCAAATGATAATCTTAATTATCTATAGCTGAATTGTTCTTTTACACCTCCCTCATAATGTATCTGTGGGTCTATGCTCCTTTATATGACACTTAGATGAAGTGTATGGCTTAATGTAATCAAACTAACCCCTTTTATATGCAAGAGGGATGTAACAATACTGGGATTTGAAGATCTTCCATGCCCCTTGAGCTTGCTGACGTAGCAGGAAGGGGTGGAGAAAGAGAACACTGGAACCAAGCTAGTCTCCGTGCGGTGCGGACTGGAAGCGGTGTCAGAGGCAGTGGCTGTGGCTGCGAACTCTTTTTGCTTTGAGTGGGCCAGAATCTCTCCTGAGGACTCCTGCTGAGGACTGCCTGGGGCAGGAACTACCAGGGGTCGGAGCTGCTGGGACCAAGCTGCCTGGACGCTGAGCAGTTGCGTGCGTGAGGAGAGGAGGATCTTTGCCTGAGGTAGCTTGTCCTGTTTGAAGGCTTGAGGATGTGGGTGTTCACTACTTTGACCACATGTGCCAACTTCATCACTACTGGGTTGGCTTTGACTTTCTGGTTTTGGGACTCTGTCTTCTGGTATTTAAATGAATGCACTATCTATATTTCTTATGTAGAGAGCCTGTTCCATGTTGTGATTAATAACTATATCAGCATATTTATAGTTACTGTAGGCATTGTGAATACTGCATTGCTGATACATTTGGCGATGAGGATGG
>JAQQSV010002765.1:0-10953 GCA_028646515.1 Pseudochirops corinnae | reverse complement strand
ACATGTGGTCAAAGTAGTGAACACCCACATCCTCAAGCCTTCAAACAGGACAAGCTACCTCAGGCAAAGATCCTCCTCTCCTCACGCACGCAACTGCTCAGCGTCCAGGCAGCTTGGTCCCAGCAGCTCCGACCCCTGGTAGTTCCTGCCCCAGGCAGTCCTCAGCAGGAGTCCTCAGGAGAGATTCTGGCCCACTCAAAGCAAAAAGAGTTCGCAGCCACAGCCACTGCCTCTGACACCGCTTCCAGTCCGCACCGCACGGAGACTAGCTTGGTTCCAGTGTTCTCTTTCTCCACCCCTTCCTGCTACGTCAGCAAGCTCAAGGGGCATGGAAGATCTTCAAATCCCAGTATTGTTACATCCCTCTTGCATATAAAAGGGGTTAGTTTGATTACATTAAGCCATACACTTCATCTAAGTGTCATATAAAGGAGCATAGACCCACAGATACATTATGAGGGAGGTGTAAAAGAACAATTCAGCTATAGATAATTAAGATTATCATTTGAATGGTCCACAGAAATTATATTCAAGTTGGCATTTAATATTTATAACGTTAATAAAATAATAATTAATATAATATAATTTAATATTAAGTTATTAAATATTTTAGATAAATATCCAAGAAAAGTTGGTTATGTTTTTCAGACTAGCTAAATTATATTTAATAATATACGACAAATTTAAGTCAAACAAAACCAGATAATTCAAAATAGAATCCTAGTTTTGTTTTTGTTTTTTTTGAGGCTGTCATTTAGAATTTCTAGCCATGAATGCATGTTGGCAAAGAAATAAAGTCTAAGAATGAATGAAGCAGGTAAGATTTAACTGCCTTATCTATGTTTGAGTGATAATTTTCTTGATGGAAATATTTGATGCTTCAAATGAAAATATTCTTTTTACTATTTCTGTCTGATATGGATGAGCAAGTTCCAGTTAAACATCAAATTACCATAATGAAAACATGTAGATTAAAATATGGAGGGGAGGGGAGAGGGGAGTCCATCAACACTGTATCAAGAATGAGAATAAACATTTATCCATCAATATCTAGTCATGTGAAATTAAGTAAAATACATGGCAACTCTAAGGAACTGGGAATTTTTGCCTGAATGAGAGAAGAGTCAGTGAAGGCACAATAATTTTTTTTTTTTAATTATTTGTGAAGGTCTGTCATGATGTGTATGGATTAAATTTGTTCTGTTTTTCTGCAGATGACAGAATCAGGATTCATGTTGCAAAATTAAAAAGAGGCAAATTTAGACTTGTTAAGTGATAAAACAAACAGGCAAGCAAAGAAACAAACTTATACACACATATATGTACACACATATATGCTTCTAGTAAATATGCATGTGTATGTATATATGTTTATGTGTAAATATGTGTATATGTGTGTATATATCTATGTCTGTGTGGAATACATAAACATATATGTTTCTATTTTATAAAATACCATACAAATTAAATTAATAATTATTATACATTATAATACCATGAAGCCATGTAGGTGGTATGTAGAGAGTATCACAAAACACAATAAAAGATATCCTGGAGACAATCCCATTTAATATAGAGTAATTTATATTAACCTAGCCATCAGGCAAAGGACACCTCTTAAAAACCATTTAAGTTGTCCTTACAGTAAAACTTTCCTTTAAAATGGAAAATCAGGCTTTAAAAATTTATTACAAAAAATATTGTGCCTGGGGATTCCAACCAATAATTGAGTAAGGTCTTCAGGGAAAGGAAGCTCAAAATAATAGGATTTTGATTACTGCCTTGATCAGCTTAACCAAGCAAAATCTCTAGGCGGATGTAATAGATACTCATCTATCTATCTATCTATCTATCTATCTATCTATCTATCTATCTATCTTTCTTGCCATCTAGCTACATTTTAGGCACAGCTATACATGACGATATGTGATCTTAATGGCCACATCACCATTTCCAATATAGCTATCTACAGAACTTATATTTATGGGTGAAGTCACATTGTATATCAATATCCATTTTTAAAGAGGCAAAATGAATATTCATTGGCTTTATTTGGACCCATTTATATTGGTTATTTATGTAGTGTTTCCCTTAGGTACTTAAACTTACTTTTCAGAGTGGTTTATGAAAATCTGTTTCATGAATTTGTAGTCAGATCACGTACAAACCCCCAGAGTCAGAAGATTTGGCCTATTTATGCTTTTAGAAAGGGAAAAAAAAAATCTTGATTGTTGACACTTTTTACATTCCTATGAATGCTCTAGACATTTATTTGAATGTGCAATCGTGGAATGAAATAAACCCATTCAGTGCATTTATTTGATTGATTGCACATCACATATTCAAATAAACATGTATAGTGTGGTCTAAAATTCAAATAAACATGCTGCATTTATTTAAATGTCTTCACATTCATATGAGTTTGAACATTCATATAAATGCATTTGAATCCATAATTAGATATGTTCGTGTTACTATGTCTTTGCAATGAATGTTTGGTGTACTGTCAAAAAATGAACAGAATGTTGGCCTATTACTTAAGTCCCAAATTCATACAGGCTCCACATTTACTCTTGGCTGGCTGATCTATGCATCAGGAATTAAGCTCATTATAAGTTTAAGCTTATAAAGAAGCTGTCAGGAGATATTTCAGTGTAAATGCTATCAGAAGTTTGGTAAGATTATGATAAGGCATTGGATCCTTCTAAACCATTGAAATATAATGATTTTAATGGAGTAAAATACTGTTTGACCCAAGGACTACTTCAGGAGGAAATAACCTCCTAATTTGTTCTTCTTTAATTCCAGGCTTTCCTCTCTTCAAACCCTTCTTCCACATAATATTCAAAATGGTATTTCTGGGACACCTAGGTGGTACAATGAATAGAGCACTGGCCCTAGAGTCAGGAGGACCTGAGTTAAAAATAAGTCTCAGACACTTAACAGTTACTAACCCTGTGACCATGGGGAAGTCACTTAATCCCAGTTGCCCTGCCCGCCCCCCTTCAAAAAAAAAAAAAAGCAAAAAAAAAATTGTATTTCTAATACATGGGTGTGACCAAATCATTGTTCTCATCAAGAAACTCTAGTATCTCCATCTTGTTTCTAGGACCAAATATAAATTCTCTTTTTTTTTTTTTTTTGTTTTTAAAGTCATTCTATCTCCCAAGTTTCTGAACTACTGCCACCCCAGAAAATACAATGTGTGTACTATATATCTATACATCCATCCATCTATCTATCTATCTATCTATCTATCTATCTATCTATCTATCTATCTATCTTATTTTGCTTCCTCAAAATGAACCAAAAGCTACTTGAAGACAGAGACTTTTTGATTCCTGTCTATGTACCCACAACACTTGTCAGAATATCTGCCTAAGCATAGTTACTTAATAATCAATTATTGAATTCAACCAATTAATTAGTGTTTATCAAGCAATTATGTCTCCACTACTCTGCTAGGTGCTGGGGTTACACAGGCAAATATATAAAACAAACAAACAAACAAAACTTAAAATCTATCTGTACAAAATAAATAACCATATTTATGTATGAATTATATACATGATAAATATAAAGTAA
Source organism: Pseudochirops corinnae (assembly GCA_028646515.1). Lineage (NCBI taxonomy): Eukaryota > Metazoa > Chordata > Mammalia > Diprotodontia > Pseudocheiridae > Pseudochirops > Pseudochirops corinnae. The sequence continues at coordinate 7,368 of JAQQSV010002765.1, read as the reverse complement.
ATGTAGGTTCATGTTTCAATAGCAATTTGGGATCAAAAGAGCTTTCATATAGTTGCTAGCAGCTGAGCTTAGTCTTGAAGAAAACTAGGGATTCTAAGATAGAGAAGTGAGGTGAAAGTATGTTCCAGTTATGGGGTTAATGCACAGAAATGGGAGATAGAGTCTCTTGTATGTGAGGAGCAACAGAAAGAGTAACTTCACTGGACCAGTGGAGTGTGTGAAGGGGAGTAATGAATAATAAAGGATAAAATATTAGTTGGTAAAATGTATTTGTACTTGAATGTAGGAATTGGACAGAAAGTACTGAGTTGGGTAGGAGAATGATATGGTATGACACGCGCTTTAGGAAAATAACTATAACAGTTATGGTAAGGATGAGTTGGAGAGGAGAGAGCTATGAAGCTGAGAAATGATGGGAAAAGTCTAATTGGTAGTACTGGCAAGAAGTGATAAGGGCAGTAATTGGAATGTTTCTGGTGTGAGTAGAAAAAAGGACAGACACCAAAGATGTAGAGGTAGAATCCACAAAACCTGACAATTAGCTGTGTAGTTGGAGTAAGGAAAAGTGTGAGTCAAGAATAGTACAGAAATTTTCAACATGGGCGACAGGAATATTGGTAATACTCTTAATAGAGAACAGGGATTTGAGAAGGGGATGTTTGGAAGGGGGAAAAGATGATGAGTTTTGTTTTGGACATGTTGAGTTTTAATTGTCAAGAATAAATGCATTTTTTTTTTTTTTGCTTTGTTGGAGGCTGGAAGGCAGGGCAATTGAGCTTATGTGATTTGCCTAAGGTCACGTGGCTAATAAGTGTTAAGTGATTGAGGCCAGATTTGAACTCAGATCCTCCTGACTCCAAGGCTGGTGCTCTATCCACTGTGCCACCTGAACACCCCCTGGAAATGTGTTTCTAAAGGTCCGAGAGGCAGTTGATGATGCATGCCTAGGAATAAGGACAAAGATTGTGCTTAGATATATAGATCTGAAAACTATGTATTGATGGTTGTTGAATCCATGGGAACTGATAAAGTCAATAAGAGATATAGAGTGTAGGATTTGAAGAAAAGAAGATTTAGGAGAAAACTTTGGAGCATGCTCCTATTTAGGCTGTAGATGATAATCTAGTAAATGGAAATTGCAGGGAAAATAGATAGATAGAAGAAATAATGTCATGAATAGAACTGATTTGGATTGGACTCTTCTTCATTAGTTTTTACACTGCCTCTACCAAAATTTAAGAATAGACAAAGCAGGGGCAGCTAGGTTTCACAGTGAATAGCCCTGCAGTCAGGAGGACATGTGTTCAAATCCAGTCTCAGACACTTAACACGTATTAGCTGTGTGATCTTGGGCGAGTCACTTAACCCCAACTGCCCAGCCTTCCCTCCTCAAAGCAAAAAGCAAAAAGCAAAAAAAAAAAAAAAAAAAAAAAAGAATAGACAAAGCAAGGACACTAGGAAGGTTGTATTGGAAACCAAATAAGTCTTTAAGATCTCAGTACCTTGTTTCCTAGTTTACCTACTATCTTATCTCATTTAATATTTCTATAAGGCCACCAAAGCTTCATCATATCATGAAAATTCTTCATCACTTGGGGCTTGAACATAGACAATAGTTCTCCTCTTACCTTGTGAATTTACAAGGGAATGATCCTCAGAATGTCCACCTAAAACTTTTATGAAAATTGCCTCTATTACCCTTGGTGTAATGATAAAGCAAGAGAGTTCCCTTGAATTTATTATATATCAATATATGGTAAGAATATAGAAGATTATTATAACTTCTTACCATGTTTTTATGATTCAACCAGTAGAATAATGAGATAATGATAAAATATCACTTTGCTATTGTGTTAAGAATTTTTTCAATAAGATCACATCTGCATAATCCTGAAAATAACTAATTTCAAAAGGGAAAAAAAAATCCAGTGAACTACACCTATCCATGCACAGAAATGCAAATTTTTTGTCAATGCTTTTTTTTTCACTGAGAAAACTGACTTTATTATTGTTTTTAAGCAATTATGCATATATACCATTTGTATTACTTTGACTTTTCTCCTGACTCCTGAGATTCTGAAGAACAGTGTAATGCTTTGGTTTAGAATAGGCCTTAGCTGAAATTCAGATTCCTTCTCTTCCTTCCCTCTTCTTCCTTACTCATTTCACAATGAGTCTGAGAACCAGAAAATTCTGAATTCCAATGATCAAGGAATTAAAAAGCAATAAAATACAAATTCATTAAATTTCGAATCAGTAGGGTCTTTCATTCATTGATCCATTCATCCATTCGTTTATTCATTCATTCATTTAGCTACTTATTCATTCATTGTGGGTGGAGAAAAAAGGAGGTGTTAATCTTTTGAGTCTCCCTCTAGGCACTTAATGAAATTTCAGTATGTAAAAGAGCCAGGTAATAGAGAGAATGAGATTTAAAAGTGAGAATGTTTTTGATTTCAAGTGACACCAGTAAAAGGCTTGAGACACTGAGTGGCCTATTTGCATAAGTATAGTCCAAGACTCTTTTCTGTGGGTTAAGAAAGACTATTGGCCTGCTTCAGCACTCCTTTTCTCCACAGATTGAAAGATATGGCTAAATTATAGGGGCTAAGTGTTTCAAATCAGAGAAGCTAAACATGATAGCAGTTGACTTGTGGAGCTAAGTTTAAGAAGAAAAAGTTAATCAAACACTCAGTTTCCTGGTTACATACTTTATCATTTCTCTTACTGTTCTTAAGGAGTGAGGCAAAGGAAAAAAAAGATTTTTCTTTCTTCCATACTCCCATTGGCAATGACTTCTTGGACAACATAACATGAAACTCAATTCCAGCCATGGCATTAAATTGAAGTGACAAGAGGAGAAAAGAATAAGGCACTTAAAGTTAGAATCTTACCTAGGAAATTGCAGACCAAGAATTGAGATTGCTTGCTATTTCTGGGTTCTGTTCTCTGTTTCTTTTGGAAAGTGTTGCCCAATATCCTGGATTGCAATTTCAGCTGTCTGAAGCTAGAGGCAGTGGGAATTATATCCAAGCTCAGAAATTAGCATACACCACATCAGCATCATCAAATCCAGTCGTAGAAGGGAATATTAAGCCTGTCAGGAAGACAATTGCAGTCCTACAGTCTTGAAACTTCTCAGGTGTGGGCTGCCTCTCTACATTTTCTAAGGTCATCTGTGTTCTGTTTATGAGGTGCCAATAAGGAACTCAAGGTGTTCTCATTTTCTTCAATGCAGCTGTGTGTTTTTGAGGGTAAGTGTACAGCCAGTTTAGTCAGTCAATACATATTTATTTAATAGCTTCTGTAGCAGACACTGTGCTAAGTACTAGGGATACAAATAAAGGCAAAAAATAGTGCTTGCCTTGAAGGAGCTCATGGTTGTAAAAGATGGCGCATAAAGAAATTGAAAAGCAAGGGTCAGTGAAGGTTGAGGCAGAGTGCAACCTGGCAGAAAATGATGAGACATATGCCCTCAATCCTCTCCTTAATGGGAGGATTTGAGAAGACCTCCCTGATGTTCACTTTTTTTTTAATTCTGGAAAACTATTTATTGTAGGTGGAAAGGGACACAGTTGGACACAATAAGTTAGATGATTCCAGTTTTGATGGCAACATCTAATGCATCATAGTCTGGAGCAAGACGGACATAGGCCTTCTTCTCTCCATCAGGCCGGATCAGTGTGTTGACTTTGGCCACATCGATGTCATACAGCTTCTTTATGGCCTGCTTGATCTGATGCTTGTTGGCCTTGATGTCCATGGTGAAGACTAGGGTGTTGTTGTCCTCAATCTTCTTCATAGCAGACTCAGAGGTCAAGGGAAACTTAATGGTGACATAGTGATCAAGCATGTTTCTCTGAGGAGCACTTTTCCAAGGGTATTTGTACTGCCTTCAAAGTCTTAGTGTCTTGGGTCGCCAGAAGGTGGGGAATGTTCGGATCTTCTTCTTTTTGTGGCTATGGACACCCTTCAGCACCACCTTCTTGTCTTTCAAAGCCTTGGACTTGCTTCTGTCTTGGGGGGGACAACGGCTTCCTTCTTCGCCTTCAGTGCCATCTTGGGGGAAAAAGCCTGATATTCACTTTTAAGTGGGAAAGGATCTAGGGCAAGATGTAAGTTTCAGAGCTGATTTGTTCTGCAAGCTGATGTATTTCTGGAGACTGTTAGGAAGTTCATAAGTAAAACTGTGTGGAAAATTATATTAATGGGAGAGATGTTTTACTGCTCCTGTTCTTACTGTCCCATTTCTGCATGTCTTACCTTTGAGCTAAATGTGTATTCTGGAATTCAGTACTTCTTAAACTGTGAATTCTGATGTGATCATTACCCACAATTTAAGAAGTGCTGCAATGGTTGAGAGTAGAAAAAGTTTAAGAAGCCCAGCTAGATGAATAGAAGTAAAGTAAACATGCATACCAGTCAACTGCTATGACCTATAATTTTGGGAGAAGGGACACACGGAGTACTTTGAAGCTTAGCTAGTCATTTTCCAATGTGACAAATCTGTGATTACAAGTTGGAAGATAAAATGCAAACACATGCTAAATTTATTTATTTTATTCCTTAATTATCTATTTCCCTTTCTAATTTTCTTTGCCTTTTGCCTGTTTCTTTAATCACTGAATAAGTGTTGCCTCAGTCAAACCGAGACCTGGTGAAGACCTTAGCTTAAAAAGGCAAGGTCACCCATAGCATCCAGGTCCATTTCCAGTCATCCTGACAGATAGCTAGCTAGCTAGCTAGCTAGATAGACAGATAGACAGATAGACAGACAGACAGGCATACAGACAGACAGATAGATAGATAGACAGACAGATAGACAGATAGAGAGAGAGAGATAGAAAATATAGATATATATGTAGATAGTAATATATATAGATTTATAGGTAGATATCCATATATAGATATAGACATATTTATAACTATCTATCTAGATATAGACATAGACATAGATATATAGATATAGATATAGATATAGATATAGATATAGATATAGATACAGATGTAGATGTAGATATAGATATAGATAGATAGATCACCTCTGTATCCAAATAAGTCCAGAGGAGAAAGTGAGACTGCTGACTTTGCAAAGTCCTGCCTCTCTTAAATCTAATGCATTTTCATGTCATAGCATCACCTCCCTAATATCATGGTCCTCTTCAAGAACAAAGGACAAAAAGCAACCATCCTTTGCATGTCAAATTATGGTCTAGAGAAATACTCATCAAGTAAGCATCTCTTAGAATCTAAGAAAGTTAGTATTAGATTATCATAGATTTAGAACCAGAATGGATCATCTAATCTAAATGCCTTTTCTTCCAGTTGAGAAAGCTAAGATTCATGTAGATTAAGTGCTCATATATCTGGTTCTAGATCTAATAACATTTCCACTCTGCCATGAAAACATGGAACAAATAATAATAGCTAGACATTTAACATGCCTCCTAATTTTTCTAGACATATCATTATCCTGAAAAAGCAAACCACCAGTTAAATCTGTACTGTCAGTTTCATTGCTATTTTGTAAAAGTGTCATCTTGAATTTTCCATCGAGAACAATCTAAACAATGATATATAAGATTCATCTTTTATTTCAAGAATGTAGTTTTATTAAAACTAACTCTTTTTCTGGAAATCACTGAAATATTCATTTAAAGTAGACTGAACCAATATCTTCTTTCCCGCTGTGACTGGAGGTCTAGCAGGGGATATTTGCATACAACTCAGCTGATAGGAAATGTAGTAGCTGGGACACCAACTCATTAAATCTGTCCATCACATTAACAAGGTTTGCTACACTCACATTGTATCATCAAATTATTTTTCCAACCTCTAACATTTTTCATGTTCTTGTACTTTTTGAAACTTAAGCAACTTAAAAGTCTCCTCACTCTTTTACTCAAGAAAGCAGAGGTTGTTGCTTTTTTTTTTCTTTTCTAAAATGCATGAACTAAAGGAAGAGAAAGGTGAATTGTCAGACAAAACCACTCATGCAATGGGATTTAAAAAAAAAAGTAAATCAATTGTTATAATACATTGATTCCTGGAACCATAATGTGCTAAAAGGCATAGAGCACTTTTATGTTGTAAGTTGATTTCACTTGTTTCTCTTATGGGAATAAGTAAATCGAGAAACAGATTAATAATACTTTTTAAGCAACCATTTGTGAAGATCTCAAACTAAAGAATTGCTCTGATAAGCACTGAATTACAAGATCTCCCATATGCTTTGACAAGAAAAAAGCTGTCCAAGTGTTTGAAAAATTGAACAAGGAATTATACAAAATCCATACAGTCTTGAAGCATGGAATCAAAACTAGTATTCATATCTCTCTATATACATATCTATATCTATATCTAAATATATCTATGTCTATCTATCTATCTATCTATCTATCCATCTATCTATCTATCTAATCTATCTATCTGTACACATATACACACAGAAATGGATATGGATATAGATCCTATATTTGTAGACCTGAGAGTAAAAGCCTTTTTGCAAAAAAAATGAAATGGAGCTAGGCAGCATGTGTCTCCCAGAAATATGTGATTTAGCTGTTTTAGGACATGACAATACACCACTGTATATTATGCCTCATTATATAATCATTGACTTCGAAACCAGCAAATGTGGGTTCAAATTCTGCCTCTGACACATACCTCCCCTGTATTGTCTAAATAGTGCTATAAACCTATAAATTATAGAGAAGATGTTATCCTGCATTTTTAGAGAGTTCTTTTTTTATTTTTTTACTCAAGGGCACCCTGTGCAATGAAATCTCAGATGTAGTCCCTATCTTCCCTATAATTTATCATGTTGGAGGTAGAGAACATTCTTCTATCACCCTTGTATATCCCATTCTATCATTGTCACTTCCCCCTCAAACCTTTGAGATCAATCAAAAATAAGTCATGGTTCACATATTAAAAGCATAACACAAATCAAGTTGGGCTGAATACATATTAGAGGCTTTATTTGGTAGAAAAATTTGAATTGTCCAGAATTATGTCATTTGTACAGGAATATATATATGACCAAATCAGCATATGTATATTTTATAATTTCTTTATTACATACTTAATTAAAAATGAGAAAAGGGAAAAGAAATTGCCATGTATAGAGCAGAGCATAAGAGAGGATTCAATATAAAACTAAATTTCCATTTCAAGCAAATCTATATAATGAATACTACACATTGTTTTCAAAGCTGCCTGACTTTTCTTTGCTTCCCTCATTGTTTTTCTTTTGTTCTGGGACTTCTTACTTTATTTCCCCTTCCCTCCCTCACCCTAAAGAAGGTTACAATTAAGTGTGGATGTTTAGATAATATACATACTTATCAAAAAATAAATAAATAAATA
>JAQQSV010002764.1:0-22210 GCA_028646515.1 Pseudochirops corinnae | reverse complement strand
TCTCTCTCTCTCTCTCTCTCTCTCTCTCTCTCTCTCTATATATATATATATATATATATATATATATGCAATTATTAAAATTATTATTATTAACTACATCCAACTGGAACTTGAGATACACAGGCACTGTGGTTAGGAGATCCATCCTGCCCTACTGAAAAGTCAGAGGGGTGAGGGGGGAAGACATAGGAGAGAGTGGACTGGGGGTGGGGGGATACACTGGGATTGCTGTTTTGGGGTGGTGAGTAAGGGAAAGATGGGGAGAAAATATGTAACTCAAAATCTCATGGAAATGAATGATGCAAACTAAAACAAAATTTTAAAAAAAATTACTATTTTACCCTCTGCTTCCAGAATATCAGAGGTGTCTTCCTTGAAAATGTCTTTAAATTTTGAAGGGAAGAAGGCAAGACAATTGGCGTTACGTGACTTGCTCAAGGTCACACAGTTATTAAATACGTACAGTGTCTGAGGACAGATTTTGACTGACGTCCTCTGACTCCATAGTTCCTGCTCTATATTCACTGCACCACCTAACTACCCCTAAGAAAATCTCTCGAAAGATACTGTCCAAGCCCCATTTTTGATCATGACTTTTTCTTACATTATCTCTCCTGGTTCAGTTTTCAAGATCACTTGTTTATCCAATGATTTATTTTATGTTTTCTTCTTTTCTTTCATTTTTTAAAATTTTGTTTGATAGATTCTTGATGACTCAAAATTATTATGTTCCACTTCTCCAATTCATAATTTTTAGTATTTGTTTCTTCTTATTAACTTTTGTACCTCCTTTTCAATTGGCTCATTTTACTTTTTAAGGTCTTCTCTTCAGTGAATTTTTATGTCTCCTTTTTCTGTTTTCAGATTTTAGCTTTTAAGGAATTATTTTCTCGAGGGTACTAATTTTTCAATTTGGTCAATTATATTTTTTAAGAACTTTTTTCTTTAGTCATTTTTGTTGCTCCATTTCCAAGCTATTGATTGTCTCTTGCATGCCTGTCATTTTCCCCTAATTTTTCTACTACTTCTGAATTTGTGTTTTGATCTTCCTATCTTACCATAGAAAGAATTTATGGGGGCAGCTAGTTGTCACAGCAAATAGAGCCCTGGCCATGGAGTCAGGAGGAACTGAGTTCAAATCTATCCTCAGACACTTAACACACCCACGCGCGCGCACACACACACACACACACACACACACACACACACACACACACAAAACTAGCTGTGTGACCTTGGGCAAATCACTTAACTCCAACTGCCCTGCAAAACCTTTCAAAAAGACCAAAAAAAGAAAAAAACGAATTTATTTTCATTGTCCATTTATGTTTTTTACTCATGATGCTTGCCTATTTCCTGGCTTTTGAAGCTGAACTCTCCTGATGGAACACAGGAGAAGCTGGGCCAAATGTCTTGGGTTTGAGGGCAGGGGCCTATTCACTGGCTTTGTGTGGTGAGGTCTCAGGTGTTCGCAGCTGGAGACTGTAAGGGTCTGGCAACTTAACTGATTCGGAGCTTTGGAGAACAGCATTGAAGCCCTAGAGTTGTAGGGCCTTGTCCAGGGGAAAACAACTCATCCTGGCGGCTCTGGAGCACTGGATGTTTTGGACAATTGATGATGCCTGCCTACCTGGAGTTGTACTTCTTGGAGTTGTGCTGAGGGAAGGTGAGATTTGTCTGCTGGAGGATATCTACCCCCCAGCTCACATGGTGATTTTTTGAGTTAGAGTCTACTGGTTCCACTTCCTATGCCAAGGCATTCTGGGGGTCCAGGTTTTGGTGCTTGTCTGACCTGGTGCTCAGGATCTCCCACCGGTGTGTTGAAGTGTGGGTTGCTGCTGACTCTATGGGATGCTATAACACCATGCAAGAGTAGCTTCTCAAAAGAATGCTACTTTGAACAGCTTTTATATTCTGATTACACAGTATAGTGAACACTCTATTTATTCCATAAAAAATGAAAGCAAACATTTGCAACAAATAACAATATAATATTCACAACATTACTTCTTATCACAGAAAATCACAATATAGTGTTCACAACAGCTTAACATTAAAATGGACACATAGTTTTCACCAAAGTGGTCACAGTACTTAGAACAAAGTACAAAAGAACAAACATCTGGTATCCCTAAGGAAATTTGTCTCCTTACTTAATCATTCAATTTTTTCACAATACAAGTCAGTCTTCCACTCATGGGGCAATCATAGTTTAAATTAGTCAGTCACTTATCTAGCAATTAGTCACTATGTATCATTAATCACAAAATACAATCATTAGAAAATTACACAAAACTTTCACTCCTCAGTCTCTAATAAACTTCAATTTCATCACTGCATTCAACATCCAAGGAGAGATCTTTTCTTCATCTTGACTTGGGATGGTCTCTCAGATTCCCTGGATCCCCTTCCATGGTCTCAGCTCCTACGTGAATCTACCGGTCACCTGGATTCAGAGGAAGAGAGCTCCCAGGTTCCTGTCCAGTCCTCTGGGTAGTTCCTGCTACATGCTGAATTTCACAGGGTCCAACACATCTAAAAACCTTCACAATTCCTGTTCCTGGTAACTCAAGGATCTATCAAGCCACAAACAAACAAAATCCTATCCCAGTCACACTTCTTCAGTCCTCTGGCAGTTTGGCTGGCCCCAGGAATCAGAAGAAATCTCAGCCTTCCAGGTGGCCTTCTCGGCAGCAACTTCAGCTTTCACCAGATTCTGGTCTCAAGAAAACTCCAACTCAGTTCACAACCCAGCAAGTAGCAGCCCAGCTTCCAGATGCTGACAAAATTCTGCTCCCTCCACAAGGAGCCGAACAGGAGAAAAAGTTCTTATTCTGACTGTCTCTCTCTGGGGTTCTTCTTAAACACACACACACACACACACACACACACACACACACACACACACACACACACTGGCCTCATGTTTCATCCCAACCCTTCCTGTTATGTCAGCAACAGGAGACAGAGTTCATACCCTCTGCTTCTTAGCCACAAAAGTTTGATTAGTTACTAAGGGCTATGCACCCATTTACTTGACATAACAAAAAGAGGTCTGCAAATTTAAATTAATTTCCATTACAGATGCCTCCTGTCCTGTACTGCTCCCCTTCCACCAGAGGGAGAGGGATATTTCCTGTCAATCCCCAAACTTCCCAGTCTAAAAAACTGCACCCGATCTTTCTTCCGGCTTAGCTGTTCCAGAGTTTCTCCTGGGGTGATATTTTCTGGGTTTTTAGAGGTCAATAAAGGAGAATGAGAACAACTTACTGCTTATTTCACCATTTTGGCTCCTGAAAGTCCAAACCCATAACTCAAAGTACTAAAAAAAACATGTTAAAAATTGTTTTTACATGTCACTGGAAAAAATAAATTATTAAGAAGAAAAAAACATATGGAAGCCTGAATTAGTTATTTATATATTGAAAAAATTAAGCAGTATAAGAATGATGGGTGTATAATAATCAATATTAATTTGCCCATTGTAATGGAAAATAGAAAATGCAAATTTATGAAGTAGAAATTAGTTTAAGCAGTACTATAAATAAGTAAGTTTTCTTATATAATTTGGCCATAATAATTAGAAAGACTTTTATTTTCATTTACAATTATGAATCATTTGTATGAAATAAAATTGCCTTGAGCCTTATTTTACAGTGAATTTATAGTAGTTCTTCTAGTTTGAGTTTCTAATTTGTAACTTGCCACCTCTGTCCCATAAATATTTTTATTTCTATAGAGCATTAATACTTACACAGCTTTTTTATTATCTCTCTTAAGTCAAAATAAATGTGGAAAGTATCTTATATAGTTAATATTAATAGCCATTTTATATATAAGGTAATAGTCTCAAAAGGGTTATGTGATTTATCCAGTCATTCAGGTAGAAGAATGTGGCAGAGTTGAGAATCAAATGTCACTTTGATCATAACTCCATATTCACTGCCCTTTTCCCTATATCACATCATTCCTACTAGACAGTATGACAGTTCTCTTTTTGCAATCACACTCTTGACAAATATTCTAAGAACCACTAATACTACTAACAGTAAAGCTCTACTGTTTTGCAGTGATGTCTTTCTTTAACTCAAGTGTCAATTATAATTATCTTTACACTTGTACTTTTTCAACCCTACTTTTTTCTTTTCCCTTATGGTGCCAGGATTAACTCTCTGGCTTTACCTTTAGCAATAAGGCACTATTTTAATGTTCTCTATCCTAATTTAGGTATGTAACACTTTGGGTCTAAGATAGTCTATTTTCATCACTCATTATAGTTATGTACTATAAAATTCCTGTGAACTATGCAAGTACAAGGTAAGCCTTTCGTCATATATTTCTTTTTACAGGGCCACCTCATGTAAAGATTGGTGAATTTCTTCTTCCTTTTTCTGTATATGTTGTATTATTGATTCATTAATATTGAACTTATTATCAACAGTACTATAACTTATGCTTGAATAATGCTAATCTAACACATATTTTCTCAGAAAGGCGCATTACAGCCTTCTTATGCTTAGGAAGACCAAATCCAATTTTAGTACTATATTTGGGGGTCAATTAATACAACAAGTAGCACAAAAATATGAAAAATATGATGCTAAATAAAGTGTGAAGTACATACTTGTTTACAATCGGAGAGCAGATACAAGAAGGCAGAGTGCTGGCTTTTTCTTTTTTTACCTCAGCTAGCATGTGGCACTAAGCAAGTAAAATTTTTCGCAGCACTAAGCATGGCCATGAATGACTATGAAAACCTCATAGGCTTTGATTTTGGATATAAATAAATTTCAGTAAGTAGGCAAATTCACAAATACAAAATCTACAAATAAAGCCTGACTACATTATCAGTGGTGTCCTGATGCTGAGAGACAGAGCATATGGAATCCACTATGCCTGAAAAAAAAAAGAAGAAATTTTTGGGTGAAACAGAGGAGTGGTAAGTCTATTTTCACTTTAAAAACTCCTTTGGATATTTTAGGAGTTTCACTGATGTGTTCATTGTGTTGTTGTGTAATTGACAGCACACTGACTTACTGATTCCTGGATATCCTGTGTAACTTGGTATATGCTCTCCCATAAATATTCAACTGAGATGTATCTTTCCTTTTTCTTGGTGGAGCTATGATTACTCTTTACAAACACCAGTTTCTTTTTTCGCAATATTCACCAACTATCTCTTCAATGATTCCTTCTAATATGTTACAAGGCAGGAGAAATCAAACCCACTGACCTGTATTTTAAAGGTTCTCCTCCCTTCTTATCTTTCTGTCCTACCTCCCTCCATTCCTTCCATTCTGTTCCTTCCTTCATTCCCTCATTGCCTCCCTCCCTCCTTCAATTCTTCTTCCTCCTTGTCCTCCTCTTTCTTCTTTTCTTCTTCTTCATCTATTTTTCAGCATGTCTTTTTTCCCATATTTCAAATATCAAGAAACCTCTTTTTTTAATAGCAGTCTTTTATTCTCTTATTATTGTATTGACACCTTTTTTACTTCACTAAAAGTCTCTCCCAGTTCCTTCCCTCTCTCTTTCCAAAAAGCCATATCATTTTACAAACAATATTGTAAAGAAAGAAGAAATATATGGCAAACCATACAATACATCTTTTTAGACATATTATTGTCTTTTTGTATGTGCTAGTTTTTTAGTGTGTGATAATAAGTGAAATGTAGCACAACCATGGAATTCTTACCTCTATGAGTGGACAATGTGGTGTAGTCTTCTCCTTTTTGAAGCCATTTTTATTCATTGTAATTTTATACTTCCATTTTCACAATTTTGTGGTCAGTGATTTCATTTGGTTTTAGTTATTGTATGCGTTATTTTCTTGGCTCTGATTATGTCACTCTGAATCAGATTTTGTACATCTCATTTTCTACTTCTCTACATTCATCTTTTTTAAAAATCTCTTACTGCAAAACAGTATTTCATTTTGTACATAGAACACAATTTGCTTGTTCTATAATTTATGGGAGGATATATACAGAAGTCATACAATTTATTTCATTCTCCAATAAATGAGCATCTATCATTTTTATTTTTTTGCTGTCCTAAAAATGCTGATATATTCTATATTTGTATATATGAATTTCTTCATATATACATATATAGTTTGATCTCCAAGGAATATGTCTAGTTATCAAATATCTAATTTAATGAATGTGGGTATTATATTTCTTGAGGCATATGATTTCAAATGAATTTTCAGCATGGTAGTAGCAATTCACAGATATACCAGCAATATTTTTGTATTCCTAACCTTCTACAAGTCCTCCCTTATTGATTATTGCCATTTTTTTCATTTTTACTGATTTGTTGGCTATAAGGTTAAAAAAAACCCTCAAGTTTGTATAGATATAGTAAGCTGCTGCAGCTTTTACAAGCTACACTCCTAGTATAGAAACATTCCTGTACCTCATATCTATGTCATACGTGACAAATGCTAGATAAGATAAAACTGATGAAATAGAATATTTATTATAGTTTAAGCAATGCTGAATCACAATAGTTTAAAAGTATAAAAATGGTGCAATATATTTTTTATAGTTTTTCTTGTTATTAGTGATTTGTAGTATTTTTTTCATGTAATTGTTAATACTTTGTGCACAGGTAAGTGGTGCAGGGGATAGAGTGGATTCATGGGTCCGGATGACTCATCTTCATGAATTTAAATCTGACTTCGGATATTGACATTCTTTCTGAGGTCTAGACAAGTCACTTAACCCAGTTGGCCTCAGTTTCCCCATCTGTTAAATAGTCTGGAGAAATGGCAAATCACTCCATTATTTTTGCTAAGAAAATCCCAAGTGGGGTAACAAATATTTAGACATTACTGAAATGACTGAACAATACTAACTCATACCTTGCAAATCTGTTGAGAATTGTTTGTTCGTATCCTTTGACCCCTTCTCTATTGTGGAATAGATTTGGTTTTACATAGAGATAGGTAAATATGTACTAGATATAGATATGAAATTGGATTACTATCAGACTCAGCTGTTTTTTAGAGCACCTAGGATAGAGCATCAGACTGGGAAGCAGGAAGAATAATCTTAATGAGTTCCAATTCAGGTTCAGATATTTACTACCTGAGTGACTTTAGACAAGTAACATAACTTTGTTTTCCTCAGTTCTTCATCTTTAGCCCGGGAAGCAAACTACTTACTCTCTTAATTTTGTTTTATTTCTTCTTTCTCATTGTTCATTCCATTGATTGTAATTCTCCTTTACAACTTGACTAATGTTTTGTGTGAAGGTACATGTAGAGCCTATACTGGATTGCATACCACCATGGAGGAGGAATGCAGGAGGAGAGGGATAGGAAGAATATTTGGAACTGAATGTTGCAACCTAAAAGTAAATACGTTTAAAAGAAAAAAAAAAGATAATGGAAAAATATTTTAGGATTTTTTGTCAAGGAAATCCCAAATGGAGTCACAAAAACTAAAATATATTTGAAAATGACTGAACAACAATAATAAACCAAGACAAACGGTAACAATGAAAGGAAAATAACTCCTGTAGTCTTTCAGGAATAAGATATACTTCAGAAAAATTGGGGAAAAAGCAAAAAGAGGAATTTAAAAAGAGAGAAAGAAATGAGGAATTTTTTGTTTTTTTTCCATAATTTAAAAAATAAATTTATTTAATTATTTTTAGCTTAAAACATTCAAAACCAAAATACATTAAGTTCCAAATTCCTCGCCCCCACTTCTCCACCCTTCTCCTCCTCATGGCAGCATGAAATCTAATATAGGTTCTACAAGTACCTTCACATTAAACATCATTCAATTTGTAAAGGAGAGTTATAACCAAAGGAGTGAAAGAAGGAACAAAAGAAAACAAAACATGAGAGAAAAAGAGAGAGAGAAAGAGAGAGAGAGAAAGAGAGAGAGAGAGAGAGAGAGAGAGAGAGAGAGAGAGAGCGCAGCTTGCCTCAGTATGCATTCAGATATTCAGATTTTTTAGTTCTTTTCTCTGGGTGTGGACATCCCTCTCCATCATAAGTCTTTTGGAGTTCTCTTATAACCTTGCATTGCTGAGAGGAGCCCAGTCTATCAAAGTTAGTTGTCACACATACGATTTGTCTGTAATTGTGTACAAAGTTCTCTTGGTTCTGCTCTCCTTAATCGGCATCAGCTTATCTGTCTCTCCAAGTTATTATGAAGTCCATTGCTCTTCATTTCTTATAGCACAATAGTATTCCATTACATTCATATATGGCAACTTGTTCAACCATTTCTCAATTGACAAACATCCCCTTGATTTCCATGTTTTTTGCCACCACAAAAAGACCTGCAATAAATATTTTTATACATTATGGGTCCTCTTCCCACTTTTATGATGTCATTGGAATACAGTCCTAGAAGAGATATTGCTGAGTCAAAGGGTATGCACATTTTTATATCCCTTTGGGCATAGTTCCAAATTGCTCTCTAGAATGATTGGATCAGTTCACAACTCCACTAACAATGCGTTATTGTTCCAGTTTTTCCACATCCTCTCCAGCATTTATCATTTTCCTGTTTTGTCATCTTAGCCAATATGACTAGTGAGATGTGGTACCTCAGAGTTGTTTTGATTTGCATTTCTTTAATCAATCGTGATTTAGAGCACATTTTCATATGCTTATAGACATCTTTAATTTCTTCTTCTGAATACTACCTGTTCATATCCTTTGACCATTTATCAAATGGGAAATGACTTGTGTCCTTATAAATTTGACTCAGTTTTCTGTATATTTTAGAAATGAATCATTTATCAGAGACAGTGGTTCTAAAAATTCTTTCCCAATTTTCTACTTCCCTTCTAATCTTGGTTGCATTGCCTTTATTTCTATATATTTTTTTCAGTTCAATGTAATAAAAGTTATCCATTTTGCATTTTGTAATGCTCTCTTTCTCTTTTTGAACATAAATTCTTTCCTATTTGACAAATCTGATCTTTCCCAGACTACTTACAGTACCAGCATTTATATTGTAATGGTGCACACATTTAGGCAATTTGTATAAATGCATAGAAATATGATATTGCAGCTAATTCACTTAAGTCCAGCACTAATGAACTGTGTTTGTGCTTGAATTAATGAATACATATTCCTACTGTAATGCTTATAAATAAAATTGCACACCTTTATCTAATTTTCTTTTTTTTTTCATATTTTTATTCTCCCTAACTTTTTCATCTATTTATCTACTCGTACTTACATTCACTTTACCGCTGTATTTTTCTCAGCAAAAATGCTCATACTTACCTATGCATGAACACTGTTGAATCTTATTTTGATGTTATGCAAATATGATTCTGTGTGTATACACATATACATACATATATACATACCTATTTATTAATTCCATTGCATTTCAAGATAATTAGTATTGCAATCCACAGCTGCAAAATTTCTTAAGAATCAGTTGTGATAACATCTTTTTCTCTAATATTTTCAAGGTAAAACAAGATTAGAAATATCTACCCTTTCACCATTGCATTGTTTGTCATTTTTTTTCTTTGTTAAAGACCAGCTTTAACCCAAAATCACTCTAGTCCCAGACCAATCCTTATTTGGTCACTGTTTGAGCCCTGATTGGCTCAGAATGAATATAAATAACAATTGTTTCTGTTTTTTCCAGAAACCCTGAGGCCCTTCCCTTCCCTGATCTTTTTTTTTTAATTTACAAAGGTCATTCTTTATCTCAATTTTTTTTAACTTTAATGACTGAATCATTGTCTTTGACAAACTGATATCTGTTAAGGACCTTAGCTTGAAAAGGCCAAGGTCCCCCCTGCATCCTGGCCCATCTCCAGTTGTCCTTATCTATATCTGGCTGGGGGCCCCAGATGGCTCCAGAGGTGAAAGTGAGGCTGGTAAGTTTTCACAGCCATTTCTCCTTTTGATCCAATTGATTTGTACATCATGGCATCACTTACCTAATATCACCATGCTCTTGGAGAATGAAGGACAAACAGAAGCAGCAACTAGTAAATTTTTATTTCTAATAATTCATCAATATATGTTGTTACCCAAGGAGAATGCCTTTGAAATATCCAGTTCAAAATATGCAGCTAACATTTTTATAATTCTCATTGTAAAAGTTCTTGTCACTAAGAACATTAAAAAAAAAAGATTTGATTCAGAAAAGTTACTTAAGTTCTAATATGTATGCAAATTTTAGAAGAAAATAAACTGTTGTCCTAAAGATGGTGTAACTTATTTAGGTTAATTGTGGCACTTCAATATGGTGTCAGGATCCTCATGACAATACCAGCCCTTCTGTTTTTAGTCCTCTTTTTTTTTTTTTTTTTTTTTTTACTATTGGTAGACACCCTGTTATCCAGAGCTAAGGCTCAGCAAGTAAATTGTCCCCTGGCACAACAACAATCCTTTGAGCTCACTTTCCAGATGTACTCAGTCAAAGAAAAATCACTAAATTGTTTCATAACAACATCAGGTGGTCCCTGAGCTTGGACAATCACCTGTAGGACCCATTTTCTGGGCATGAGGTCCTGTTAACAAGCAAACTAGTTTCATTATTGCTGTTACCACTCCATTGTGAGGGCTGCAATTCACTGTGTAGACATTGTTGTAAGTATTGAGATTTGCCCACACTAAAATGGATCTCTGACTTGAGGGAGCCCTAGTATATGTGTCTAGTTTCACTTCTCCAATGGAAGAAAGAAAGCTTATTTTATTAGGATCACCTGTCTTTTTATTTTATTTTGAAAATAAGTTAACTGTGATTTTGATAACCTATCCCCAAGGAAAGAAATTTTGTCTGAATGCAGATTGAAACATATTTTTATCTCTCTTTATTTTTCCTGCTTTTGTTCCTTTTTCCCCACAACATAACTATTATGGGAATGTTTTGCGTGACTACACATGTATAACTTATATCAATTTGCTTGCATTCTCAATGAGGAGTAGTAAGGGAGGGAGGAAGAGAGAGAATTTGGACCTTTAAAGTATTAAAAATTAATGTTAAAAATTGTTTATACACATAACTGGGAAAAATAAAATACAAAGTAAAAATTAAAAGAAAAAAAGTATGTGAATATGGTTCTGATGCTGTCTCTCTTGTGACCACTACTATTACCATCACTTTCCTCCTGCTCCTTCTAATATTACTAGTGAGCCAGTCGGTCCATATCTATTCCGTGCCCAGTAAGTGCCAATCACTGTGTTAAGCACCATGATACAAAGAAAAGAAAAAAAAATCATTCCCTGACCTTGAGGAACACATGATCTAATAGAAAAGACAACATGCAAACATCTATTTACAAATGAGTTGTATACAGGAAAAATTGAAAAAAAATAAATACAGAAAAAAGTCCTTGAATTAAGAGTCATTAAAAAAGGCTTAATGTAGAAATTGATTATCTTAGACATGAAGGAAGTCAGAGAAATAAGAAAATGGTGGTAAGAAGGAAGAACATTCTAGTCATAGGGGTCAGTCAGTGAAAATTCCCATTCTCAAGTGATTATTTGTTCATGAAATAGCAAGGAGGCCAGTGTCCCTGAATAAAATAGGACATAGAGTAGCTGGTCTGGAGGAGGGAGCAGTGTAAGATGTAACACAGGTAACATAAAATAAAGTAATTAAGAAGTGCTTTGAACAACAAAGAGAAACTTTAAAATTTGGTCTTGTGGGTGATAGGGAGCCACTGGAGTTTGATTAGAGTAGTGACATGGTCAGACTTGTGCTTTAGGAAGACCACTTCGGCTGTTGATTGGAGTGGGGAGAGAACTGTGTCAAGCAGACAAGCTAGCAACCAATTGCAATATTCCTGGAGTTCGATGATGAGGGCCTGTGTTAGTTTGGCAGCAGTGTCAGAGCAGAAAAGGTGATGTGTGTGTTACACAGCTGTTATAAAGCTAAAATTATCAGATATTGGCCACATATTGGATATGGAAGGTGACTGAGAGTGAGGAGTCAAGGATGAGAAACCTAGGTTGTGAAACTAGGTGACTGGGAACTTGGTGCTACTTCTTGTTATTTGGTCATTTTAGTAATGTCCAATTCTTTGTTACCCCAGTTGCGATTTTCTTACCAAAGATATTGTTGTAGTTTGCCTTTCCTTTTCCAGCTCATTTTACAGGTGATGAAGTTGAGGTAAATGGAGTTAAGTGACTTGCCCAGGATCACACAGAGTCTGAGGCAGAATTTGAGTTCAGGTCTTTTTAACTCTAAGTCTGGCCTTCTGTCCACTATATCACCTTTCGGTGTTGCATGGTGCAATCAACATAATAAGAGGTTTGGAAGGAGGGGCAGAGCCAAGAAAGCAGAAAGGAAGCAGGAACTTTTCTAAGCTCCTCCATGAATTCCATCACTAAACTTTAAAAAGTGAATCTGAACAGATGTTAGAGTGACAGACCCATTGGAAAATGAAGCATGGCAGATTCGCAATCCAGGAAAGTATCCATGTAGGTCTGGGCAGGGGGAATGCGGAGCACATCAGGTCTGTACTAGCATGGACCTGAGAGCAGACTACAGCAAAATGAGAAGGCACTTCAGCTCCTCCCATAGAACGGAGGTGGATAGCAGAATGGATTAAAAAACATAATCCTACAATAAGCTGTTTACAAGAAACACATTTGAAAGAAAAGTACACACACAGGGTAAAGGTAAAAGGCTGGAGTAACCATATTATGCTTCAACTAAAGTACAAACAGCAGGGCTAGCAATCCTTATCTCAGATAAAGCCAAAGCAAAAACAGATCTAATTAAAATACATAAGGAAGGAAACTATATCCTGCAAAAAGAACCATTGAGAATGAGGCAATATCATTACTTAACATATTTGCCCCAAGTGGTATAGCATCCAGATTCCTTGAGGAGAAGTCAAGGGCATTAGAGGAAGAAATAGATAGTAAAACTATACTACTGGGGGACCTCAATCTCCCCTTCTCTGAACTTGATGAATCTAAACTCAAAATAAACAAGAAAGAAGTTAAGGTGGCAAACAGAATTTTAGAGAGGCTAGACATGATAGATCTCTGGACAAAATAGAATGGGGATTAAAAGGAACATACCTTCTTTTCAAGAGTACATGACAAATACAAAAAAATTGTGCATCTACTAGGGCATAAAAACCTCACAATTCAGTGCAGAAAGGAAGAAATATTAAATGTAACATTCTCAGATCATGATGCTATAAAAATCACATGCAATAAAGAGACATGAAAAGAGAGACTAAAAACTAATTAACAACTAAATAATTGTATCCTAAGGAATCAGTGGGTCAAAGAAAGAAATTATAAAAACAATCCATAACTTCATTCAAGAGAATGACAATAATGAAACATCACACCAAAATTTGTGGGATGCAGCAAAGGCAGTTCTTAGGGAATATTTTATATCCCTGAATGCATACATGAATAAATCAGAGAAAATGGAGGTCAATGAATTGAGAGTGCAATTTAAAAAGCTAGAAAAAGAGCAAATTGAAAATCCCCAATTAAATACTAAATTAGAAATAATGGAAACCAAAAGGAGAGATTAATAAAATTGAAACTGAGAAAACTATTGAATTAATGAATACAACTAAGAGCTGGTTTTATGAAAAAAAAAATAAAATTGATAGACCTTTAGTCAATATAATAAAAAAAAAAAGAAAGAAGAAAACCAAAATTCGAGTATCAAAAATGAAAAGAGTGAATCTACCTCCAATGAAGAGTTAATTAAAATCAAAAACTAGTAATTATTTTGACCAATTGTATGCACACAAATTTGGCAATTTTAGTGAAATGGATGAATATTTACAAAAATATAAATTGCCCAGATTAACTGAAGAGGAAAGAAATTACTTAAATAACCCCATCTTAGATAAAAAAAATCAAACAAGGCATTAGTGAACTACCTAGGAAAAAGTCTCTAGGGCCAAATGGATTACTAGCAAATTCTATTAAACTTTTAATGAACAATTGATTCCATTTCTCTACAACTTATCTGGGAAAATTGGTGAATAAGGAGTTCTACCAAATTATTTTTATGACACAAATATAGTACTGATATGTAAATCGGGAAGAGACAAAATGGGGAAATAAAATTATAGATCAATTTCCCTCATCAATATAGATGCAAAAATTTTAAATGAAATATTAGCAAAATAACTACAGCAACTTATCTCAAGAATAATAGATTTTTGTCAGGTTAGATTTATTCCAGGAATTCAAGTATTTAAGGTTAAATATTAGGAAAACCATCAGTATTATTGATCATATCAACAATAAAACTAGCAGAAACCATAGTATTATGTCAATAGATGCAGAAAATGGTTTTGATAAAATAAACCATTAATTCATATTAAAAAAAAAAAACAAATGCTGGGGAGGATGTAGAAAAATTGGAACACTAATGTATTTTTGGTGGGGTTGTGAACTGATTTAACCATTCTGTGGAACAATCTGGAACTATGAACAAAGGGTTATAAATAATTGCATACACTTTGACCCAGTAATAAAACCTCTAGAGTCTTGTCCTAAAGAGATCATAGAAGAGAGGAAGACCCATATGTACAGCTCTTTTTGTGTTGGCAGCAAATTGGAAAGTAAGGAGATGCCTTTCAATTGGGGAATGGCTAAACAAATTGTGGTATGTGAATGTAATGGTATACTATTGTGCTATAAGAAATGAGGAGCAGGAGTCAAGACAGCAGATTAGAAACAAGAGAACTCCTTGGCTCCCCTCATAACCACCAAAAATACCTATAAAATACCACTCTAAACAAATTTTAGAGCTCCAGAACCCACAAAATTACAGAGTAACAAAGCTCCCACTGGAGGCAGCCTGGCAGGATAATGGAAAGGGGTTCATTACAGCACTCTGGGAGCCCAGACCAACACTGCATGAACCCATGTCTGGAGCCCTAGGATAGCCAGAATAAACTACACCTGGAGCTTTAAGGAGAGTGGATCACCAGCTATTCTGGTGGTTTCCAGAATTATCAACCCATAAGAAATAAGGACAAAGTGAAAGGTCAGTGGAACTGCACTAAATTTGGGGGAGAGAGGCCAGTCATCTGGCTCCAGGGCAAGAAGCAGTGGCGGCAGACTTGGCACCTCTGCCACAGGGCTGGTTCAGAGGTCCTGGAATGCAGATAGCAGGTGGGCCAAACTATCATTCTGAGGCTAACTGCTCTTGCCTTGACCAGCCTGGATTTTGTAAGAAATATTTATAATATATCACAAAATATATCATACAAAAATAATTGCTAATATCTAATATTTGTAGTTTCAACATAATCTTTATCTTCATCATATGAGGGAGTTTTGTTTGATGATTTCTGAGTTTCAATTTGAATCCATTCAATGCTGAATCCTATGATTCCATTATCACCCAACAATATGGATAATATTTGCAGAGTCTGTGTAATTTATTGGAAAAAGCACTGAATTTAAAATAGAAGGCTGAATTTCTACTAACTCCTTTGCTGAAAATTTCCTGTGTAATGATGGAGAATTAACAGTTTTGTCTCATGTAGTTTCTTGAAATACAGCACTAGAATTCCAGTTTTGATTAAGTCCATCAGGATTCAAATAGAGTTACTTGACCATTCCTAATACCCAAATCACTCTAACTCTCACTGATGGGCCAACAATAGGCCCAATCCCAACTTGGTCAACATTTGGGTTTTGATGTCTCAAAGTGAATGTAAATAGCTATTATTTCTGTTTTGGCCAGAAAAAATGAAGGTCTTACCCTTGCAGCTCAATTTTTTTTTAACTAGGTAAAAGAAGTTAGTTGTGGCTTCATTTCTTACCTAGCCTTAATCACTGAATACGTATGTGGGGGGGGCGAAGGGGGGGGAAAGATGACAGAGTAAAGACAGATACTGACCTGAACTCTTCACTAAACCTCTCCAAATACTTTTAAAAATGACTCTAAACAAATTTTAGAGAAGGAAAACCCAGAAAAAGATGGAGAGAAACAAATTTGCAGCCCAAGAAAATTTGGAATGTTGGCAGGAAAGTCTTGTTGCATTAGGATAAGAGAGGAGAGCAGTCCAGTGCAGGATGCACCAGAGCAGACTGGGCCCCAGCAAATACAGAGTAGGCTTCAAGGTGACCTAATCACTGGTAGCAGCACCATTTT
This sequence comes from Pseudochirops corinnae, assembly GCA_028646515.1. Lineage (NCBI taxonomy): Eukaryota > Metazoa > Chordata > Mammalia > Diprotodontia > Pseudocheiridae > Pseudochirops > Pseudochirops corinnae. The sequence goes on along the minus strand of JAQQSV010002764.1, from coordinate 6,122 downwards.
CCAGAATTCTCAGCCCACAGTTACCAAAGACAACTTTGAAGGTCATCAGGAAAGATCTGTCACACCTGGGGGAGGGTGGAGAACAGTCCATCAAAGGTCCATGTAGCACAGCCCTGACCCCAGCTAATGACAATCAGTCCTTGGGAGTGACTGAGTCAGAAATAACACTGGCAGCAGTTATTTCCAGGGCTCTCAGTCCACAGACAGTAATGGGGTCAACAAGTGGTCAGATGGAGATTACAGATATCTTTCTGCTATCACTGAGACAGGAATCTCTTGCTTTTCCTATACTTGGATCCATGTCTCAGTCCTGGGTTACAGTACCAGGGCATGCAACAGCATCAGCATAGCAGAGCTTGTAGCCACTGTGGAGGGTGCACTTTCCTTACAGTTCTAGGACATTAAAAAAAATGCGTTTGGTCACTTAAAGAGCAGAATACAGGCCAGGAGAGAAGAAAATGCTTATCCTTAGATAATACTGCATTAGAAGAACTGAAAACTTACAGGTCTTTAGAAGTATCATTGAAAACAGTTGCACAAGTGATAGGGCAATGGAGTTGAGAAATGGAAGCTGATCCTGACGCTGGACTAGAAGCGGGCCCCTGGGCCCGGGACTTCATTCCTGATGGGGTGGCGTAAGCTCGCCCTACACCATGGCAGCTGCTGTGTCTTCGGAGCCTTTCGAAAAGTTGCATGAGATCTTCTGCGGGCTCTACAATGACCTGCGAGGGGTCCCCAACAGGCTCCTGGGAATTGGGGGGACCAAAGAGAAAAAGAAGTTAATCAGATATTTTGACAAGAAGCAACAGGAAGCAAATGAAACGTTGGCAGAGATGGAAGAGGAGCTACGCTATGCCCCCCTGTCTTTTCGCAACCCCATGATGGCCAAGCTTCGAAGCTACGGCAAAGACCTGGCCAAACTCCAGCAGGAAGTGAGAAGCATTCCACTGACAGTGACCCCTGGGGGGCAGAGAGACAGCAGATATGGGGCATATGCCATACAGAATGAGCACATGAATCGGCTGCAATCTCAAAGGGTGTTACTTCTGCAACGCACTGAGAGCCTGAACGAGCCACTCAGAGCATTGAACACTCTCATCGGATTGCCACTGAGACAGATCAGATTGGTTCTGAGATAATTGAAGAACTAGAGGACCAAAGAGACCAGCTGGAATGCACAAAGAGCCGACTGGTGAATACAAATGAAAACCTGAGCAGAAGCTGAAAGATCTTGCTTTCAATGTCCAGAAAAGTGGCAACCAATAAGGTGCTGCTTTCCATGATTATCCTTCTGGAGCTGATCATCCTAGGAGGCCTAGTCTATTACAAGTTCTTTAGAAAATAATGAAAATCCCTGCCTCCTCTTTATCTTCCTTGTGGATCTCTAAATCAAAGATTGAAAGGACCAATTTCACTGCTGTGGGCTAGCAGTTTAAGCACTTGGACTGTGTGTGTAAGAGAGAAGACAGATGACAATTGCAACTGTGAAGTAATGGTAACACGGCTGGGGTGCTATACCAAGGTAACAAATGCTGTGTTTATTCTTTAAATTTATGGAGTATTCTAATATATTAAATCATGATGAACTAAATAAAGCCAGTTACAGAATACAGTAACATTGGTCACTCAAAACAAGGAGGGATTTTTTTTTAAACAATTTGGCGAAAAATGCTCTCATGAAGGCAGTATTGACATAGCCAATTTTAATATCCCTTTAAGTGCGTCTATAAAACTCTGGAATGCCCATTGTGGAAAAACCCTATGGAAAAAAATACTGACTCCCTAAATTCGAACACATTCTTCACTGTCCGATTCATCTGGTGAACTAGAGTTGGGAGATGGTAGTAACCATCGTGCTGTCCTTCCCTCTTCTGGCCGAAGCTCGAGGCTATCATGTTCACAGCCAGCCCAGCTGTGGCCTTCACTTCCTCCCCTGAAGTAGCCACAAGAGGATTGACTTCAACTAGATCCAGGGCTTACAGTAAACTTGAGGGAGCAGAACCACACAAACTGTATGATGTGATCCTCCTACCAAAGAGGTTAGTTAGTAGGACTGGGAAAGAAAGGTAGACAGCCTTGAACTGCCTGGGTTTTATGTCCCTCTACTGGAATATCGTTTTTGCTTTAGAAAGTAAAAGTGGAATCGGAATGAAAAAAAAAAAACAATTGCACAAAACCCCTGAAGTTTGGGACAGTGTACCCTCTACTCTAGAAGTAGAGCTCTACTTTAACAAAATGTTAAAAAGTCAGGTAATGAAGTGGGAAAATGAGAAAAAAATTGTGACAATATAACTCTGACTGTAAAAAGTTATTATACTGACAAGGAAGATCAAAACACACACTTAGAAGAAGATAACAAAGTCAAAGCTCCTACATCCTACACTGAGTGAGGGAGGGCCAGGCAAAATCATCAGTTTCACTTTTTTCCTCCAGAGCATTCTGGGTCCATTGGCCAAGTATAGATCCCGATGACTGGAGATGGCCCACAATGAGGTGAGACATCTTTACTTTTTTTAAGCTAAGATCTTTTAGAGCTATCACTTTGTGTGAGGTAATGACCATTCAGTGAATAGGCCTCTTTAAGAAGTGAGTCAAAGGATGACACCTTGAATAAAAAACAAAACAAAACAAACAAACCAAAAAAAAAAATCAAATTGGGAGGGGAAGATGCTCACAGTTTCTTGCCAAAAGAGAAACATTTGCTATTTGCATTCATTCCAACACCTCCAAGAAAAACATCTCAGGTCATATAATACCTAAAAAAAATTGAAAATCAAGTTAACAGCGGTAGAGGAAAAATTGGGAAGAGGAATGAGAGTAATGAAAGAAAATCATGAAAAATAAGTCAACAGTTTAGAATTTGGCTAGGAGTTTTCCTTTTGGCATCTCTTTCAGGAGGTGACTGATGAATTCTTTCAATTTTTATTTTAACCTCTGATTCTAAAATATCAGGGCAGTTTTCCTTGATAATTTCCTGAAGGATGATGTCTAGGGTTTTTTTTTTTAATTAATTTTTTTCCTGGCTTTCAGGTGGACCAATAGTTTGTAAATTACCTGTCCTAGATCTATTTTCTGGCTCAGCTGTTTTTTCCAATGAGATATTTCACATTGTCTTCTATTTTTTTTATTCTTTTGGTTTTGTTTTATATTTTCTTGATTTCTCATAGTTATTAGCTTCCATTTGTTACATTCTAATTTTTAAGGAATGATTTTCTTCAGTGAACTTTTGGACCTCCTTTTCCATTTGAACAATTCTGTTGGCCAGAAAGCCTCATTGGCTTTTTGGACTTCTTTTGCCATTTGGGTTAGTCATTTTTAAGGTGGTATTTTCTTCAACATTTTTTGGGGTCTACATTAGCAAGCTGTTGGTTCATTTTTCAAGTTTTTCTTGCATCATGCTCATTTGTCTTACTATTTTTTCCTATATTTACCTGACTTGAATTTGAAAATCCTTTTTTGAGCTGGCCTGAGACAAATTCATATTTTTCTTGGAGGCTTTGGATGTAGAAGCTTTGAAATTGTTGTCTTCTTCTTATTCTATGTTTCGATCTTTTTTTTCACCAAAGTAAGATTCTATAGACTGAGTTTTCCCCCACTGTTTGCTTATTTTCCCAGGCATTTCCTTGGCCTTTTAACTCTTTTTTTAAGTTAGGGCTCTGTTTCCAGGTTGGAAAGAGGATTGTTCCAAGCTCAGAGGCTTTGTGCAGCTGTTTTCACAGAGATATCTAGGGATCTGTAAATTTTCAGTTCTTCCAAGTTGGTATGATAAAGGGAGAGGTGTTTATTCCTCTGCTGGCCTGTGCTCTTGTCTGTGAGTGGCTGCAGGTACTATTTTGTGCCTTAGAACTGTGAGATGGACTTCATCTCCTCTGCTGCCACAAGCTCCACCATGCCCGTACTTCTCCTCCCCTCAGCACTATAACACGCAACTGTGACCCAGATCCAAGCATGGACAAAGCAAAAGAATCCCGCCTCAGTACCTGCAAAGAGATCCCTGTAATACTCCTCTTATCAGACTGTAATCTCCCTCTATTCAGTCACTTCATTCTCCCACTGTCTGTGGGCCAAGAACTCAAGAAGCAGTCTGTACTACAACTACCTTTGCCTGAGGCTGACTCCAGGCTACAGTCCTTCCTTGCCCAGATCTGACAGACCTTTCTTACTGGCCTTATAAGTTGTCTGGAGTTTGTGTGTAAAGAAGTCTGGAAACTGTCACAGTTACCAGTGATGCAGTCCCCTTAGGCCTGTTCCAGTTTTGCTGGGATGAAGTCTGTGCTGGTATGATTTGCAATTGACTGTGGTCTTCTCTCAGCCAAGTGCAGTAGACCTTTACTATTGACCTTCCACCTGTCTTGGGGTGGGAATTTGTTTCATTCCATCATATTGTGGTTCTGCTGTTTGAGAATTTCTTAACAGTCATTTTTACAGGTATTTGAAGGGTTTTGAAGAAGAACTCTTGGAAGACCTGGCTTTTAGTTTGCCATTTTGGCTGCACCCACTCCTAGGTTATCATTTCCTTAAAGAGAATGGTATTCCATTGCAATCATATACCACTATTTGTGCAGTCATCACTCAATTGATGGATATTCCCTCAAATTTCCATTTCTTTGCCAACAGAAAATAGTTTCTATAAATATTTTTGAATATAGACCCTTTTTTTTTTACTTTTTTAAGAAATTTCTTTTGGAATATGGGCCAAATACTGCTACCAGTAAATCAAAATTTATGCATAGTGTTATACCCTTTTTAGCATAATTCCTAAGTGATTGAATCAGTACACATCTGCGTCAAGAATGCATTGATGCATCATTTATTACACATCCCCTCCACCATTTGTCATTCTCCTTTTCTCTCCTATTAGTCTAACAGGAAAGATAGTAGTAACTTAGAATCATCTTTATTTTATTTCTCCAATCAATAATGATTTAGAAAAATTTTTCAAGGGGGCAGAGTCAAGATGGCAGTTTAAAAGCATTAGGAGCTCCCCCTAATAAACACCTCATATACCTTTAAAATATGACTCTTAAACAAATTTTAGAGCTCCAGAACACAGAGCCTGGCAGGCTGATGGGAAGGGCTCATCACAGAGTGATAACAGCCAAAACCAGCCGGGAATGAAACTGCTGCTTAGCCATGATGAAAAGAAAATCCTAGAAAGCATCCTTTAAGAAATTCTCAAGGAAAATTATCCTGTATTTTAGAACCAAAGGGCAAAATAGAACTTGAAAGAATTCACCAATCACCTCTTGAACCAGATCCCAAAAAGAAAACTCCTAGGAATACTAGGTATTCCAGGTTCTGGAGTTCCCACATCAAGGAGAAAATATCACAAGCAGCCAAGAAGAAACAATTTGAATACTGTGGAAACACAATCAGGATAACATAGGATCTAGCAGCTTCTACATTAAGGGATCAAAGGGCCTGGAATATGATATTTCATAGATCAAGTGAGCTACGATTAAAACCAACAATCACCTCCCCAGCAAAATTGAGTATAATGTGCCAGGGGAAAATATGGTCATTCAGTGAGGTGGAGGATTTCCAAGCATTGCTGATGAAAAAACCACTACTGAGTAGAAAATTTGACATTCAAATACAAGAAGCATGAGAAAGTAAACATGGAACATCATCCATAATTAACTTATCAATTCTGAACTATTTACATGCCAACATGTATCACCAATGCAGCATTCACAATGCCTACAGTAACTATAAGTATGCTGATATGGTTATTAATCACAAAATGTAACAGGCAATCTACATAATAAATATAGCTAGAGCATTTATTTAAATACCAGAAAACTGAGTCCCCAAAACAGAAAGTTAAAGCCAACACAGTAGTTATGATGTTGGGACATGTAGTTAAAGTAGTAAACACCCACATTCTCAAGCCTTCAAAACAGGACAGGCTACCTCAGGCAAAGATCCTCCTCTATTCACTCATAACAACTGCTCATTGTCCAGACAGCTTGCTCCTAGCAACTCCAGGCCCCCCCCCCCCTAGTTTCTGTCCCTGGAAGCTGGCAGTCCTCAGCAGGAGTCTTTAGCAGAGATTCTGCAAGAAAAAGGAGTTTGCTCCACAACCTCAGCCGCTGCCGCTGCCACTGCTTCCAGTCAGCACT